>PVIC010014862.1:0-35952 GCA_004025085.1 Thryonomys swinderianus
AACTCAGGACCTTGTGCTTGCGAGGCAGGTGCCGGAACCACTGAGCTAAATCTCTGGCCCTGACTTGTACATGTTCTTATAGTGTCAGTTATTATATTTCCCCTCGGGTTAGGTTATCATACCTGTCCTTTAAAATGATAATAATATGAATATTAAGGGAAAAGTTACCGATTCACTTTCAGAACCAACATCAAAATAAAATAGTCAGTCTGACAGTAGTTCCAAGAGGAGTGTGATAATTGTGGGGTCAACTTGAATAAGAAATGCCTAGAGGATTAGTTAGCACAGTTCTAGGCGCCAGTGACGAGCTTACTGAAGAGGGAAGACCCATGCTGGGAGTGGGTGGCACCTACCAACTGGCTTGTGGCCTGGATGGAATAAAAAGGGAAGCAGGAAGTCTGGCTTCTGCATCTTTGCAGGAGCTGTCTGGCCTTCCGATGTCCCTCACCAGTCTTCCAGCACAGACTGCAACGCAGAACTTCTCATGACTGGATGCTAAAAGGACTCCCAGTGAGCCACCTCCGACTAGGAGGACATCTGATTGGACCCTGCTTCTCTGCAGGCACAGGCAGCCCTTTCACATGCTTCCACACCTATCTGCAAACTGCCACCGTAAGCCTACCTTGTAACTTCTTCAGCTCTATTTGTACATTTTGGATGTCTAGTAACCCTAACTGAGAAGAAAAACAGATTTTTTAAAATTGGTGAACACCAAGTGCCTCAGAATTTAAAATACCTGTAAAATCAAAGGATATTAACTCTCAGCAAATAAAACTTCAGAGATGTTTTTAAAAAGGTACTTAAATGCTGGGTGTGGTGGTGTGCCTCTGTAATCCCATTGTTCTGGGAGGCTGAGGCAGTCAAATCCCAGCCTGGCCTGCCTGAGCAATTTAGCAATTTAGGGAGAATCTGTCTCCAAAAACAAAAGCAAAACAAAACCAAAAACAAGCCAAGAAAGAAAATCCCCACACCACATATTATAGACGTACCTATCATATTTTAACACCCTACCCCAATAATGGGGGGGTCGGGAAGGTGGAAAAATCTCTGTAAGACAGTATGTAATCAATCCCTGCAACTCGTCCCCCCACTCCCGCTGCTCCTCAACTTTTAATTTTTGACAAATAGGGATGCTCCCTGTCAGAATCTTTGTAACTCCCAGTCGCACCACAATCACCTAAAGCACCCAGTTTTCAACTTGCCGTCCTGACCCCTTCCCTGGGACTCGGAAGGTCTGAGGGAGCTAAAAGGTGGATGTTTGAGAGCCACTTACTTAAAGAAGGGGGCTGAGCCCTCCCAGGAAACCGAACTTCCACAATCTGAACTCTGAGTGGGCCCGGCCGCCTGTGGTTTGCTGAGTGATGCAGGGTTCAGGGCTAGTGTGGGGAGGTGCGCGACGCTGGGCTCTCAGGGTCAGGAAGTTCGGTCCTCCAGGGGACTTCGGCGGGCACAGGGCGCCCCGCTGCCGTGGTCCCGCGGGCCCAGAGCCTGAGGGACCCTTCACCACGCCAAAACCTGTCCGCGCGCGCCTGGGGACTCAAACCCCACGGAGCCAGGCAACGCAGCCCCTCCCCACAAGACCACGCCTCGTCCGCCAGGCCACGCCCCCTGCCGCGGCCGCGCTCCACCAATCGCCGGCCTCGCGCACGCCGCACCTGCGAGGAGGAGCCCGCGCGCCGCCGCGGCCCACCCGCCCCGCCCCCTCGCGGCGCGCAGAGTCCGCGCTGCTGCGCCGGCTCCCGCGGGAGAGGAGCGGAAGCTGGGCGCCTGCCCGGCCTCCAGCGTGACCGAGCTCCGTTGGGCCCCGTAGCCACGGCGAGGCGCGGCAGGGGCGTCCGGCGGACCCTGCTGCCCCGAGCGAGCGGGCGCCCGAGCGGGCAGCCCTTCGCGGAGAGGCGGCAGCCCCGGCGGCCGCGCTCGGGCGCCCCTCGCGCCGCGCCTCATGCCGGTGTGGTGCTGCCGCTGCTCCCTGGCCGGGCATTTCAGGTGACTCACGCGCGGGGCCGGACGCACCGGGGCGTTCGCGTCCCGGGCCGGGCCGGGTGGGGGCCAAGCGCCGGCCGCAGGTACCCTCCCTCCGCCCTGTGGGTTGGGACCTCCTCGGAAATCCCGGCCCCGCGGTCCACGTCCCCGCCTGGGCCGCGCCGGTCACGAGACTGGGAGACCGCTAGGCCGGGGAGTTGGTCACGGGAGCCGAGACCTCCGAGTCAGTCGTACCAAGTTTTAAGGGTGGGTTCTACCAAGGGCCTCTTTAAATTCTTAAAGCTTAAACAAATCTTAAGTTGCTCGGTTGAGGGAAGGTGGGGAAGTACTGCCTGGTGTCACGATGTAGTTCCAAATAGGTTCTGCCTGGTTTTAAGTTTACCAACTATTGTTTGTAAGCCATGTTACGGTGTAGAAATGCGAAAAATGTCAGTTTGACACTCAGATGATGGGGAAAGTTTTAGGGGCTGATAAAGTTAATGTAATTCTAAAATAACAAGTGACGTTTTCTAGATCGAGCAAAATTATACAGTACTTCAGTTAAAAGGTGGAAGAGCAGAGAAACCTGAAATTGTTTTTTTAATTCTGGGTGAAAAAATGTTAAACTTAGTACTGTATAGACTTACATCCTTGCTTTACATATGTGAGTGTTCTAAAATAAGAGTGTGGAAAGCTTTTTTTTTTTTTTACACCCGAGTTCTTTAATGAATTAGAAAGAATGGAGGCAGTTTTCTGATAAAATGCTTGAAAGATTTTCATTTAATTTCAGAGACTAACATTTCCATCAGTTATGAATATAAACAATAAATTAAAGTATTAGTGGCTGTCATTCATAGAACTCACAAATGTTTTTCTATCACTGTAGTTGCAGATACCTAGAAATGTTATGTTTATCATTTCTTTAAAATTACAGGGTCACACATCACTAAACTTGCACAGAGAAGCCCATATATCCATAAGTCTAGAGGGTTTTTTAAGTAACTATATTTTAGTGCTTTCCTTTTAAGTTCTATACATGTTTAATAACATTATTCAGAGAAGTACACACGATTTACCAAAGAGTTGTAAGGCACAGAAAAAGTTCAGAACGCTGTTACAATAGCAACAAGCTAGGCTTCTCATTGAGTTTTTTATGGGTCTCTGAATTCCAAATGTTACAGAAAGTCTTGTTGAGCAGGGTGAGATGGTGCATGCTCATAACTCCAACAGTTAAAGAGTTGAGCAGGAAGATAACAAGTTCAAAAATGAGACCTGAACAAAAATGAGACCTTGTCAAAAGACCCCCCCCCCAAAACGGGGGGGAGGTTGGGATGTATCTGAGGCATGGAGGACCCCCCAGGTTCCATTGCCAGTACCCCAAGAGAAAAAAGGGTCTTATATAATAGACTGCTGAGTGGTAATTTTTGACAAATTGTTGACTGGTTTGAGAGTGTTAGATTCACTGGACAGTTTTAGAAACCGAGTTCCTCTATTAAAAATTTCTTAAATTAACCTCCTGAGAAGCTGCTATGCAAAAATCTTTTGCTACCTTTGATACAAAGTTGAACACTAAGGGCAATTTGGGCCTCATCCTTTCCCCTAGTGCCAGGTGGTAAATAACTCCTTATCTCTGCATAGAAATTTGGAACTAGGGTTGTAAACAAAAGTACTTGCCATATTTTGGTTTTGAGAGGAAGTAAAACAAACCTGCTACCATTATCACTGTAAAAATAGTTTTATTGTTTCTAAATTTTTTAAAATAATTGTTTGCCAACTCTTTTATGAATTTCTAATTTACTAGTGGAATTCTTTGTGCAGCTTTATGAGAAACATTTTATTTTAAAACAGATTATGGGCCGGAGATTTAGCTCAGTGGTTCCAGCGCCTGCCTCACAAGCACAAGGTCCTGAGTTTGATCCAGGGACCACATACAATGCTGGGCATGGTGATTCACACCCACCAGCCATCAATACCACAAAGCACAGTGCCGGGTGTGGTGGCGCACACCTGTAATCCCAGCACTTGGGAGGCAGAGACAGGCGGATTGCTGAGTTCGAGGCTTGCCTGGGCTACATAGTGAGCTCAGGGCCAGCCTGAACTATAACGCAAGACCCTGTCTCAAAAAAAAAAAAAAAAAAACAGATTATGACATCTACATTTGAGAATTTGTATAATATCTGAACTGAGGAATTGTGCAAGATCTGTCTACCAACTTTCTAAGAGAATAAACCTCATACTTCCTATTGTGAAAGATGAAAAGTGTGACTTACTTTATGACCTTAGAACCTTCTTGTGGCATTATCAGTTTAGTAAAATTTAGAATCTTGCTTCCAAGGACTATAAAATAAAATTTAGTAAAGCATTTCACTTTAGTCTAACTAACCACTTAAAGAAGTACTGCTGTGATGTGAAAAAGTCTTCACTATCCAGATACCAAGCCTAAACCATTCTTTGAAGTTTGTTCTGTAAACTAGAACTATAATGTTTCAAAAAAGAGAAAAAGGAAGGCTTATAAAATCATCTTAAATGCCTTTTACCTTGATTGAATCTGAACTGTATTATATAACTATTTCTGCATATATGTGGTGCTGTTCTTAACTGTTTCTTAATTTTAGACATCCAATTTAGTTTAGTTTTTAGAAAGGAAAGGATTTTTTTGTTTTGTTTTTTTGTTTGTTTTTCTTGGCTGGCCCTGAGCTCACTAGGTAGCCCAGGCAAGCCTCTAACTCAGCAATCCTCCTGCCTCTGCCTCTCAAGTGCTGGGATTACAGATGTGAGCCACACCTCCCTGCTCTGTGGTATGTGCTACTGATTGCTGGTGGGTGTGAGTCACCACACCCAGTATTGTTGTATGTATTTACTGGGATGAGACCAGGGACTTTTCATTTACTAGGCAGATGCCAGAACCACTGAGCTAAATCTCCCTCCAGCCTGGCTTTTGAATTTTTTATAAAGAATATTTACTCATAGGCCTTTATTGTTGCTTTATGTAAAACCAACCAATCATAGATTTTTGGTGTTCTTTTGAGCAAGGTTTTTCATATTTCTATGACACCACTATTAAATTACCAAACGGTGCCCAAGTTTAGTACACATAGTTTGTCACACAGGTTGCACCAGTGACCGTGGTACCAAAAAATTAAAACATTACATATTGTATAAATTTAGGTAAGCCCCAATGTGTAAAGATTTTTAAATATTTTAAAATTCTGGCTCTTCTAACACTGCTTGACTCTGGGACATACCAGAGTCATTTTTCTTGAGGTCTGCACACACACAAAAAACTTAAATTTACTCAATGGATGCAGTAGTATTGCAGGTCATTGTACAAAAGTGAATTGTTTTTCTAGTTATTAACAAACAATTTGAAAATAAAGTTAAAATAATTCCATTTACAGTAGCATCAAAAATAATGTCAAGCTTAGAAATGAATTAATTAAAAAACTCATGATTATATATCTTAAAAACTAGGAAATGTTAAGAAAAATTAAGTAAGTGTAAATAAGTGGGCATTCTCTTGCACACCTATAATCCCAGCATTCAGGAGGCTGAGACAGGAGAATATATTTTTTAAGGAAATGTGGGGGTTAAGACTGGTCTCAGGCTGGCCTTGAACTCAATATATAGTTTAGTGATCCCAGGGATCCTCCTGCCCCATTCTCCTAGGGACTGGAATTTCAGGCAGGTACTACTACACCTAGCTAATCTTGAATTTAAGATCATCCTGGCTAGCAGTGAGAGCCCATTAAAAATAAATAAATAAATAAAAGTCCCGAATGTAGAATATAGTCCTGTGCTGTATAATGATGTTTCCAGTCAGTGACAAACTGAAATAGAATAGTGAACCCATTTGCATTAACACAATGTGACTTCAGTCTTCAGGTTTGATACATTTCTTAGAAAATCTCATCATTGCTCATAACATGACTGTAAGTAGAAAGGAATCTTCTGGTAGAGATATATTGTGTTTTAAGAAACTAGGCCTCCATCTTAAGGTAGATTGGGATATCCAAAGGTAGAAGGAAAGCAGAAATTCCTGTCTGCCAAATTCTTTGGATTTTTCAACTTCTGGATTAGTGAGTTGACTCATCTCATGTTTATCAGTTTGCAAATAGTAATAAATACCTTTCCTAGTAATTACTGAGTTTCATTTCCAGACTTTCTGGCTGTTGCTGATTGTAAAGATGAAAAATAATTCAGTTGGTTTTGTTCTGAAGTAATCTGTGAAAAGTAATAGCATTGACTATGATCAGGGATACTCCATTTATTGTATGAACATATTAAAATATTAAAATTAGTTTCTAGAGAGGTAGTTGGGAAATACAGATTGGACATCAGCCTTAAGATCTTATGTTATTGGCTATAAAAGTATGTAAACCAACCTTTCTTTCTTTCTTTTCTCTCTCTCTTCCTTTCTCTCTGTCCCTCTCCCTCCCTCCCTCCTTCCCTCCCTCTCTCTCTCTCTCTGTTTCTCCCTCTCTCTCTCTCTGTTTCTCCCTCTCTCTCCCTCTCCCTCCCTCTCCTTCTCCCCCCCCCCACTCTTTTTCTTTTTTAAAAAACAGGGTCTTGCGTTGTAGTTCAGGCTGGCCCTGGGCTCACTATGTTGCCCAGCCAGCCTGGAACTCACAGCAGTCCTCCTGCCTCTGCCTCCTGAATGCTGGGATTACAGGTGTGAACCACCACTCAGAGCACTGTGGTGTGTGATTCTGACTGTTGGCGGGTGTGAGTCACCATGCCCAGCATTGTAGTATGTGGTTACCAGGATCAAATTCTGGATCTTGTGCTTTCAAGGCAGGAACCGGAACCACTGAGCTGAATCCCCAGCCCAAACCTTATTTCTTTTACCAAAATGCCCAATTTGTAATAAGTGCAGTAACTTTTCCTTAAAACATATGACTGTAAAACTGTTTTTCTTTAATGCAGTCAACTTTTAATATGGATAAAGTAGACGAAAAACTTGGCTTTCTAAGAGACCTGAGAATTATACAATTTCTCCAGTATAATGGTGTCTTTTGACTTTTTTTTTCCCCCAGTACTAGGGATTGAACTCTGAGCCCCTTTGCTTCCAAGTTTAAGTGTGGTAAACAGTTCAAGTGTGGTAAACTTGAGCTAAATCCATGGCCTTTGTCTTTTGATCATTAAAGAGAACTTTATACTGATAGGAAATTTTCTATAAGAGAGATAAACATCTACTGAGGATTTATGGATCACCATTAAAGTGATACTAGGTTGAAAGACACTAAGCTAGTAATATGAAAGCATTAAGAGACTGTTGACTATTTTATATCTTTAAGATGAATAGAAAATCATTTTTCTAAAGGCTATTGACTCTCTTTTTCTTTAAAGAAATTATAGTGACACTGAAACGGAAGGAGAGATTTTTAATTCCTTAGTGCAATATTTTGACGATAATTTGGTGCAAAAAGTTAAAGCGATGCCATTAATTGAGGAAACTTCTTTACTTGAAGATTCATCAGTGACTTTGCCTGTGGTGATAATAGGTAAGTTATAGCTTTTTGTTTCTGAAAGTTAGTTGCTGCCATTCATGCTTTTATAAATCTACAGTTAGATAATCCAAATTATTAGGATTGTATTGAAAAATACTCATTAAAATAGTTCCTAGAGCAAATTCTAAATGTTGCCAAGATAAGGAAATGATACACGAGTATGTCTCAGGTAATAGATAATGCCATTTAGGATGCTATGTACATTATACATTGTATACATGTATCACATTGTCACACTGTACCCCGTGTGTCAATTAAAAACATACTTTTTTTTTTTTTTGTACCCATGATCAAACTCAGAGCCTTGGGCTCTTGCAGCAAGTGGCAATGCACTGAGCTAAATCCTTGGCCCAAGATATAATAATTTTTATAGTAGTTCTCTTCCAAGTTACATCTCAGGAACCAAATTCCAAGTTTCCTTTCTGCCTTAATGTTCAGCCCTGGTTACCTTTTCAACTTGTGTAGGATTAAGTAAAGGACCCGCCTTCTTTCAAAAAAGGAAAAACTCCCTTCATCTATACCTGTCCATCCCACTGATGTCAAAATGTCCATCCCTATTTTGCCTTATCTCACCCCTCACATACTTAACCTAAAGTATAGAGGAGCATTATTGTGCCAGTTGTACCACCACCCTGAGCAAAAAGAACTAATTTTTTAATATATGTGGGTTTTTTTGTTACTGTTAATGCAAATTATCATAGATGTAGTGGCTTTAAACAGCCTAAATATATTATGTTACTGTTTAGTAACCATAAGTTCAACAGTGGTTTACTGTGCTAAAATCAAGGTATCAGCAGAGCTATGGTAACTTTTTGAAGGCTCTGGGGAAGAATTTATTTCCTTGCCTCTTCTACTCTATAGAGACTGATCACAGTCCTTGCTCTGGGCTTCCTTCTGTATCTTCAAATCCATTAACACTTTTTCAGTCATGTCTCCCTCTCAGCACAGAAAGAAAGGATCTTTGTTTATTAATGATTCTTGTGATTACAGTAGGGCTACCTGGATAATCCAAGTTGCTCTGCATCTCAGGGTCCGTAATATCTTTTGATGTCTAAAATAACATTCTCAAAGTCTGGGGTGTAGGACTGGGGGGGGGGGATTCTGCATATGACAAAGCTATTTCTTTGTCAACTGCCTATTTCTATTTTCTTTGTTTTGTTTTGTTTTGTTTTGTTTTGTTTGAGACAGGGTCTCGCTTTGTAGTTCAGGCTGTCCCTGGGCTTGCTATATAGCCCAGGGCGAGCCTGGAACTCAGCCCCCCACCCCAGTGCTGGGATTACAGGTGTGAGCCTCCGTGCCCAGCACTGTGCTGTGTGGTACTGATTGCTGGTGGGCATAAGTCACCACACCTGATATTGTATGTGGTTACTGAAGATTGAACCAGGGACCTTGCATTTACGCTTGCTAAGCAGGCACCAGAACCACTGAGCTAAATCTCCAGTCCTTTATTTCTATTTTTTACTTATTATCTTTTAAGTATTGTATGTTTATTTAAAGGAATTCAGCTTTTCCTCAGATCCTACTTCCCTATTTTGGTTATTTGCTTGTTTATTTAATAATACATTTATTAAATAATGTTAAATATTTAATTAATAATACATTTATTTGAAAAAGTTTAGGTTTATAGAAGAATGAAGCATAAATACAGAGTTCTCATGTACCATACTCCTCTCCCTTCCTCATTTTCCCTGATTGGTAAAATTACTGTCTTGCATGGGTATGGTATGTTTGCTATAGTTGATGGATTGGTATTAGTATATTTTTAATCACTAAAGTATGCAGTTACATTAAAATTCACTATATCTACTGTATATAATGTCATTTGTAAACAAAGTTGAGTCTCTTTTCTCAGTCTTGTTATCTTTTATTTCCCTTCCTATTCTTTCTGCATTAATTAGAACTTCTCTATTGTGTTGATTGTAAGAGGGGTAAGAAGTGGCTACCTTGTCTTATTCCTGACCTTAGAGGAAATGCATTTAGTTTCTCACCATAAAGTTTCATGTTAGTTGTGAGATTTTTATATGTTCTTTATCATTTTGAGGTAGCTCCCTCTCTTCTGATTTGTAGAGAGCTTTTTAAAAAGTCTGAATAAGTTGGATTTTATTAAACGTTTTTCTGTATGTGTTGGTATTAACATCTGAAGATTTTGTTTTTTAATTCAAAGAGATTTAATTCTTTGTCTCAGCTCCTAGCTCTCATTTGTTACTTGTTCTTTATTTTTATTAAGTGATTTAATGTCCATTTTGTCTTCTGGGTTTTCTGTTAAAGCTTTCCTATAGTAGCATTTTAAGTAAAAATATTACATCTTGGGCCGGAGGGTTGGCTCAGTGGTTCCAGCGCCTGCCTCGCAAGCGCAAGGACCTGAGTTCGATCCCCGGTAACCACATATAATGCTGGGTGTGGAGACACACCCACCAACAATCAACACCGCATACCACAATGCCAGATGTGGTGGCTCACGCCTGTAATCCCAGCACTCGGGAGGTAGAGACAGGAGGATTGCTAAATTCGCTGCGGCTTGCCTGGGCACCATAGTGAGCTCAGGGCCAGCCTGAACTACAAAGTGAGACCCTGTCTCCAAAAAGCAAAAAAATTTTTTACATCTTTTCTAGTATCCTTTTGGCTTTTTTATTTATATTTTTGTGCATCTTTTATTGGAGTGATATATAGGGCAAGAAAAAGGATTTGGAGCATGTTGATGGCTAGCAGTTGTTTCAGTTGGATTACAGTTTCGATAGAGATAATAAACATATGGCAACCCACACGAAACAATTACATGGGCTCAACAAGAATTCCTGTTTGGTGGTACCATGCCAACTTTGGACACAGAAGGGCCTGAGTTCAATCCCCAGCACTGCAAAAAAAAAACCCAAAAACAAAACAAAAAAAGAATTCCAGTTTGGCTTTACAGAACGTATACTTAAAGAAAGGCAGTATTAAGTATTGGAATTGGAAGGATAACTGAGATCAGAAAGAACATGGAAAACCCTGAAAAAGAAACAAGCAGTTTGTCTTTTAGAGGGTGACATGATGAGGATGGTAAAGATCCAGACTCATCTGAAGGCAGTATGTGAAATGATTCAGGAGTGTGTGAGTCTTAGAAACAGGAGACCTTTTGTTTCTTTCCAAGTGAGTACAGAAGGAACATAGCAAAGACAACTGACTGGCAGAACAATAATAAGGATCAGAATAGGTTTAGAACCAAAATTTAATTAGAACCATACTTTGAGATGGAATGGGGTTTAATTTAAAGAGGCACTTAAAAGATTTCTAAGTTTGTTTTCAACACTTGATGTTTGTTATTAGTGGGTCGATCAGGTGGAGTGAAATATTTACATACAAAATGTGTGATAAGGCAGAGACAGGAGGATTGCTGAGTTTGAGGCTTGCCTGGGCTACATAGTGAGCTCAGGGCCAGCCTGAACTGCAAAGTGAGACCCTGTCTCAAAAAAAAAAAAAAGAAGTATGATGTATTGAAAAAGCAGTTGGAAAGCAGAATTAATTTTGAGATAATTGAAATCTTGAGTAAATAAATTCTCAGAAGAAAATAGGAAAAAGGTCAGAATCTTGTGAGGTAGAGAAGAAAAAATAAATGAGGGAGAAAACCCATCTTCAAACTAGGTGTAAAGTCAACTAGCAAGAATATTAATGTATCCTTCCCATTCTTTTTGAAAAATAGGAAATGGACCCTCAGGAATATGCCTTTCATATATGTTATCAGGCTACAGACCATATTTATCATCAGAAGCTATACACCCAAATACAATCTTGCGTAGTAAGTTAGAAGAAGCAAGACATCTCTCCATTGTTGATCAGGTAAATTTATTACATGTCAAAATTTAAAATTTGTTTCATACTGAAACAAAAGTAGTTTATGAACGTTATGAATATGATTTCTTAGAAATCCTTTCTTTTGAATAAAATTTTGTCATATTTAGGCTCATAGTCTGCCAAGTAATATCTGTTTATTTTCTTGATCTTATTAGCACAGAATTTCCCAAATTATTTTCTGGGGGAGTTTTAATAGGTGCTCTATGCTCAAATAAGTTTGGGAAGTGCGCTGCTTTTTATTATTTGAGCATCACAGCTGATATTTGCATACAAAAGTCATCTTTAGCCTTTGGAATACATAGAAGGATTAGTTACCTTATACCTGTAATGGCAAACCTTTAAGAGCTTTCAGTGAAGATAAATAGCCAGCTGTAGCATGCATGCCATGGGTATGCCACCACTGAACTTTTCATGGGTATATGACCAAAGAATCTGTTAAAGATCTCAAGGACCATCAGTATTTTGTGACATCTTCTATAGAAAGTACAGAATTGGAGTCTGATGGTGTTTACTAATGTAAAAGTTATTTCAGGCTTTTTCAAACTTTTTTTTTCCCTCTAGGATTTAGAATACCTGTCTGAGGGCCTTGAGGGCCGATCAGCCAATCCAGTTGCAGTACTTTTTGATACACTACTTCATCCAGATGCTGACTTTGGGTATGACTGTCCATCCATTTTGCATTGGAAATTAGAACAACATCATTATATCCCTCACTTAGTTCTTGGCAAAGGTCCACCTGGTGGGGCTTGGCATGTGAGTATATTTTTCTTAGTATTTAATTCTATGTGAATTATTTTACTTATCTTGATAAACCAACTTCATTCTTAACACCTTAAATACTTGATAATACCATTATATATAGTGCTTACTACATTTTTATCTGAGAGTTTTAATGTTGTACAATTTAGTTAGTATAGTTCTATTGCCTATAATAGCTAAAGCAAAATTTTATTATGATTATAATCTTAGAATACACATTTCCCTATAGTATTTTCTTTTTTTAAAAAAAGGACTGGGCATTGAACCCAGTGCTTCACTTGTGCTGTGCAAATTCTCTATCACTAAGCTATATCCCCTTCCCTTTTTCTTTTTTATTGAGACAGCATCCTATTAAGTTTGCCTCAGGCTGCTTTGTGATCTACTTGCCTTCACCCCCTAAGTAACTGGGATTACAGGCAAGTGTCACTACACCCAGGTTTCTTTTTGTAAAGCTGTTAATCCCCTCATAAGGACCTACCCAGATGATTTTACGTGATCCTAATTACTTCCCTAGTCTCCATCTCCAAATGACATCAAACTGAAAATTGGGGTTCACCATAAGAATTCAGGAAGCAAGGCTTCACCATTTAGTCTGTAGCAGAGGTTAGGCCAATGAAGCAATAAATTAAAGATTAATCCAGTACATTTCACCAGGTAGGGGTCTAGGAGTTAATAAGCATTCTGCATTCCTTTGTGCTTAGCAGTTATTTAGCATTATCTAGCATTTTTTTTTTTTCCAGACAGGGTCTCACTTTGTAGTTCAGGCTGGCCCTGAACTAACTATGTAGGCTAGGCTAGTCTCAAACCGACAGCAATTCTCCTGCCTCTGTACCAGAGTTTTAGAATTATAGGTATGAGCTACCACACCCAACATTGTGATATGTGGTACTAGAGATTGAATTTGGAACCTTGTGCTTGCCAGGCAGATGCTGGAACCACTGAGCTAAATCCTAGGCCCATATGTTATTAATTTAGTTTGCATTGTTATGAGATACATGGAAATTGTAACATTTATGTTAAAATTTTGGTATAAACTTCAATTGGCTGTTCCTGTATTAACATTATTTTAATGTTATACATTAAAAGCTGTTTATAAAGTGACTGTTTCTGGGTCAGGATGCATTCTAGAGCCAAATACGATTGATCATTTTAAAAATCTTAATTCTCTCTCTCCCTCTCTCTCCCCCTCTCTCTGTCTCTCTCTCTCTCTCTGTGTGTCTGTCTCTGTCTCTCTCCCCTCTCTCTCCTCTCTCTCTCTCTCCCCTCTCTCTCCTCTCTCTCTCTCTCTCTCTCTCTCTCTCTCTCTCTCTCTCTCTCTCCCTCCCTCTCTCTCCCTCCCTCTCTCCCTCTCTCCTTCTCCCCCCTCTTTGGTACCAGGAATCAAACTCAGGATTTCATTACCAGGCAGGTGCTGTGCCACTGAACTACATGCCCACCCAAATCTTAATTCCCTTTGTGATACATAGCAATTGCCAAATTATCTGTGCCTTTTGGTTTTTGTTTTCTTTTTAATATTTATTTAAGCATAACTTCTTTATAATAAGTGACATCCATTTAAAATAGATAATTTGATGAGTCATGACAAATATTTATAACAGTGAAACCACCACTACAAGGTAAGAAACCTCAATTGGGCCCTAAACAATACTTGGCAAGCTTCTCTTGTTTCCTTAGCAAGTTCTTCTCAGACCTCTTTTCTCTGAGTTTAGAAATGCTCTTAGTTCTCACTTTGCAGAGAGAATAGATTTGGTCAAGATAAAACTTGCACAGTTTTGCAGTTAAACCTATGAACTCATCTGTATTTGTACTATTTTGTTTCTTGTTACAATGAAAGAGGCTCACCTTTCAGCTATATTCTGGGTTCCAGACTTCATTTGACTAATGTATAATGTGCAGACTCCCTAATAATACTTCACTATACTTGATTTAGCCCCTGCTTAGCTTCATCCTTCTTTCTCTTCCTCTCTCCACTCTTCTCTCATACACACTTTCTGTGCTCTTGTAGACTTGTATTAAGGAGAACAAGTTAATTCTTAAGCACAGGGATTGGCTGATATTCACAGGACTCAGTGAAGATGTTATACTCATGGTTACAGTTTGCTATAATATATGAATATAGAAAAATAGGAAAAGGCTCTTGGGGGAAAATCAAGGAGAAACCAAGTAGGGAAGTGCTTTAACCTCCCAGCAGTGGACATTCTGAGACTGTACCTATAGAGTTGCCAACCAGGGAGTGGGGAAGCCCACTGTTGCCAGCTGCACAGGGATTTCGGTGAGCTGGCAGTCATCACGGGTCAGTAGTGCCTATGTGGCTTTTCTCAGTGCTAGGATAAATGTAAATGGTTGCCCTGGTATAGCAGGGCCAGTATTTCAGATATAAAAGGTCATATTTAGTGAGTAGAAAATCCTAAAGGCTTAGCTCAGAGTTTGTTTCTGATGAGCCATGGGTAAGGCCTGCTCCTAGAGACAAATCTTTCTTAGTAATGTGACTCATTAGAGGAGCCCATGCCTGTTGAGTTTTCCCTTTCCTATGGGGCTTCCATGTAAAATGTGCAGTGTTTTTTTTTTTCCTTGTGAAGCTGTTGTACTAATTTTATTTTGGCCTGTATTAGTCTCCCGTTCAAGCCAAGTATTTTGCTAGGCAAATGCTCTTATACTGAGCCATGTCCCCAATCCAGTATTCTCCCTTTCAAACGGAACACTCCTTAAAGTCCATTTTTATCCTGAAGAAATAGACATTTGTATGTCCTTATAGTACTTTGTCTGGTTTGCTTCTCTTTTTTTTTTTGAGACAGGGTCTAACTTTGTGGTTCAGGCTGGCCCTGAGCTCACTATGTAGCCCAGGCAAGCCTTGAACTCAGCAGTCCTCTTGTCTCTGCCTCCCAAATGCAGGGATTACAGGCGTGAGCCACCATGCCTGGCACTGTGGTATGTGGTATTGGTTGCTGGTGGGCGTGAGTCACTATGCCCAGCATTGTATGTGGTTACCAGGATCGAACTCAGGACCTTGCGCTTGCGAGGCAGGTGCCAGAACCTCTGAGCTAAATCTCCGGCCCTGGTTTGCTTCTCTTAATACCTTACAGACTCCATGACATATAGGTTGGCAGAGGGGAAGAAGAAAGGCCATTTGGGAACAAAATGAAGAGTGCAAGTTGCTAGGGCTCTCAGCCACCTGGCAGAAATAGTGCAGAGGTGATAAGGTGACTGATACCAAAAAGTGGAGTTGCATGTGAAGGTTTTAGAATTCTAGATAAGACTGTTAGGGTTCAAAAAAATGTCAGGTATATGGCTCCTCTTAGGAATTGAACTTCTAGATTCTGATTCGGTTTTCACTGGCAGTGTGCTGCATTGTTTCCTTATATACTGACACAAATAATACAAGTAGTAAATATCCTATTCCTTAAAATAATACACCCCATTTCCAATGCTGAGCCATATAGTATTTGCATGAAGAGTTTACTAAAAAGAAACTATTGTCTAGAAGAGTTAGTTACGAGGTCCTTGGGATAGGTACCCTCAATCTTGGGCTTTCCTTCCTTTTTTTTTCCTTAACAAAGCAGAGGTCAATAAATCAAGGGAGCTTAAAGAACTCACATCTTTGATCACAAACTCAACCCCACAGTGAAACTATTTCTCAGGCAACCACTGCTTATTTTTATATTTTTAGGAAGAAACACTGGATTGGTCATCCAGTCACCCATGACTTCAAAATTATACTTCATGGGGAAACACCCATTTAAAAAAAAATCTTTAAAAAATCTATAAATAACAGTAAAGTGGAAAGTCATTTTTTTCTTTTGTTTACAAAGTGAAAACTTTAAATTTGTTATTATATACCTCAGAATTACTATGTTGATCACATGCCAAAGCTATGAGCATTGTGTAAACATTGGATCATACTATAGATTTATCAGCGTGTAACTGTATGTAAAAAATAAATGTGGTTTATGCCAAATAAGTTTACTGGAATAAATTTTAGAAATTTGCCAGGTGAGGTGGCTCACACCTGTAATTCCAGCACTCAGGAGGCAGAGACAGGAAGATTGCTGAGTTCGAGGCTTGCCTGGGCTACATAGTGAGCTCAGAGCCAGCCTGAACTATAAAGCGAGAACCTGTTGCAAAAAAAAAGAAATAATTTGTACCACTATTTAGGTTAGCTTTAAGGAGACAGGTGTTCCCAGAGTCTTAATTACAAATAGGATGGATTTGGCTTACAAAGAATTCATGTTATTGCCTAATTGCATTTTTTTAACTCTACTTTTTAATTCTAATAGAATATGGAAGGCTCTATGTTGACAATCAGCTTTGGAAACTGGATGGAGCTGCCTGGACTGAAGTTTAAAGATTGGGTGTCTAGCAAACGAAGGTAAAGATCAGACATTAAAATTTTTTGGTGCATGATGAAACAGAGGCTCCTGGAAAATTTCACCATAATTATGGCCCTTTTTGGATGAAAAATATAAATGTACATATCTCTCAGAAATGCTTCCTTGCTGGGCGTGGTGGCTCATGCCTTTAATCCCAGCACTTGGGAGGCAGAGACAGGAGGATTGCTGAGTTCGAGGCTTGCCTGGGCTACATAGTGAGCTCAGGGCCAGCCTGAACTACATAGGAAGACCCTGTCTCAAAAAAAAAAAAAAAAAAAAAAAATGCTTCCTTGAAGCAGTGATTATAATGAGATGTTTTTCATTTAAAGATGTAAAACTAAGTGCAGTTGTATGACATTGTTTACAGATTGTTTCTATGACTTTATTAACTGGGTTTATGTCTGTTTTAATAGATCACTTCCTCTTTCTCATCTACTCACATAACATTTTCCACATTTTTATCTACTTATTTTTATGAATGGACATGTAACTTTAGTATCTATCTTATGTATAAATACACAAGATATTTGACTTTGAGGTATGTTATTGTATGGTTGATAATTTAGAATGATGAAATAAGCTAGAATTTCCAATGTGGTTAATTACTTGGGTATGAAATAGTAGCAAAAGAAAATCATCTTAGAAAAAAAATTAGTATTATTTATTGGGAAGAATCCAAAATTTAAAATAAATTATTAAAATCCCTATCATTTCCAAGAATAGTAAATACAGATTAGATAGGAATTACTAATGCAGAGAATTAACTAATTGACCATTAAGAGAAACACGATAAAAGCAAAAAATTAATTGGTGGAGTTAATTAAGTAACCTTTGTTAGAACAGGGTTGTAGCATTTGAGTACTTGACTTCCTGCTATGATAGAAGCCGTGTTAATTCATAGAGATTTTCTTTTACTTGAGATAGAGCAAATGAGATCATCGTGGGTAGAGATTAAACTTTGAAAAATATTTTTCTCAGTTTAAAAGAAAAGTCATTGTATATGAGTTTGAAACTTAAAGTCTGTAATGGCAAGTTGTACAACTTCTTGATTTTTTTTTTCTTTTTTGAGACGGTCTCGCTTTGTAGTTCAGGCTGTCCCTGAGCTCACTCTGTAGCCCAGGCAAGCCTCAAACTCAGCAGTCCTCCTGTCTCTGCCTCCCCAGTGCTGGGATTACAGGCGTGAGCCACCAGGCCCGGCACTGTGGTATATGGTATTGATGGTTGGTGGGCTTGAGTCTCCACACCCAGCATTGTATGTGGTTACTGGGGAATCAAATTCAGGACCTTGCGCTTGCGAGGCAGGCTCCGGAACCACTGAGCTAACCCTCCCGCTCAACTTCTTGATTTTTAAAATGAAGCAAGTAAAACTGCTCAGCGTGTACTTCCCTTAAAATGAATAAGAAAAAGGGAAGGCTTTATGGTTTTTGCATCAGAAGTATTTAATATCCCTAAATTATGTGTATTGTGGCTTGAATATATGTGAAAATGAATCTTGTGGTAAATACTGGCTTTAGTTCCCGCCTTTGGGTAGTGTTAAGTGCTGACTCTCTCATCTCTTGATCTCAGGTAGACCTTGAGTCTTGACTCACTTTCCAGGTTGTTCCCCTAGGCAAATAAAGTAGTTGTCAGTATCCTAGTCTATGAAATGGAGATTGTAATAGTAATTACTACAAAGGTTTTTGGTAAATACTAAGAATTAATACCTTAGCTTCTTAAGAAAAGTCTTAAAAGAATAATTACAAATTTTAGTTACAAGTTATAATAAATTTTGTCATGATTAGGTTTGATTTTATTGCGCTATATTTCTAATTAAAGAATGGGTTTTAGGGATATTCCTGACTTTTGCTCTAAGTTCTCATAGAAAAAGTTAAAGTTCAAGTGGTAAATGAAAAATGTACTACTATACATTTAGTATATTCTAGTTAGATATGTAATTTCTTAGTGATTATTATCTAAATAATTCACTCAATAGTTATAGATTATACTTACAGGACACAAAACTTTTTAGATATCTGCATTTAATCTCTTTATTCATTTAATCAAATCATCAAGTACTAATTTGAGTCTACACAGTGAATGACACTGGGAAAACAGATGTGTTAAGAACACATACCCTCATGAGACTTTCTGTTGATACAAGTAAGTTACTGATATTTTCTTACATAAAATAATCAAGCTTTCTCTGTAAAGTATTAGGATGATAGTTAGCTGAGGTAGCCCAGAGAAGTTAAAATGTTATAAATGTTTAGCAAAAGGAGGATTAGTAATGCATGGCACCAAAAGTACAATCTTTATAGTGTACTTTTCCTTTTCATAGGAACCTAAAAGGGGATCGAGTTATGCCAGAGGAAATAGCTCGCTACTATAAACATTATGTAAAAGTCATGGGTCTTCAGAAGAATTTCAGAGAAAATACTTACATAACCTCTGTATCGAGACTCTACAGAGAACAAGATGACAGTGACGATCAAGACAGAGATATTCCAACAGAACGTTTACAGATCGAGAAGTCAAAATTTGTAAAGAGAAACTGGGAAATCAGAGGTTATCAGCAAGTAGCAGATGGTTCCCATGTCCCTTTTTGCCTCTTTGCCGAGAATGTAGCTCTAGCAACTGGAACACTGGATTCTCCAGCCCATCTGGAAATTGAAGGGGAAGATTTTCCTTTTGTGTATCATTCAATGCGTGAATTTGGAGCTGCTGTAAGCAAAGGAAAATTGCGCGGCAAAGTGGATCCAGTGTTAATTGTAGGTTCTGGGCTTACTGCAGCGGATGCAGTATTATGTGCTTATAATAGTAATATTCCTGTGATCCATGTATTTCGCAGACGAGTAACTGATACAAGCTTAATTTTCAAACAGCTTCCCAAAAAGCTGTATCCTGAGTATCATAAAGTCTATCATATGATGTGTACTCAGTCATATTCTACAGACTCAAATCTTTTATCTGATTATACCAGTTTTCCTGAGCACCATGTGCTTTCATTTAAGTCGGACATGAAATGTGTTCTTCAGAGTGTCTCTGGATTGAAGAAAATATTTAAACTGTCTGCAGCGGTAGTATTGATAGGTTCTCATCCTAATCTGTCTTTTCTGAAGGAACAAGGGTGTTACCTTGGCCATAACTCAAGCCAGCCAATCACATGTAAGAGTAATCCTGTGGAAATAGATGCATATACCTATGAATGTGTTAAAGAAGCCAACCTTTTTGCATTGGGTCCTCTGGTTGGAGACAATTTTGTTCGATTTTTAAAGGGAGGGGCATTAGGTGTTACACGCTGTTTAGCTATAAGACAGAAGAAAAAACAGCATTTATTTGTTGAAAGAAGAGGAGGAGATGGAATAGCCTAAAGCAAGGTTACAAGTAATTTAAATGGACAGCTTACCATGAAAGTTTTGTAATAGTGGTTTTGCAGTGTACTGCAAGTTGAATTTTCTGGACTTGAATTAACTGGAGGAGAGCCTCAAGAGATAGTAACTTCATTTTTTGTGGCTACCAGAACTTAGTGTCCTGATTTACATTGTAATGTATCAAAAATGTCATTGTCAGACAAATAGAAACACTGCCAGTTTGGTATACTTTAAGTTTTTTTCTAAAGCATTCTTTTCTTTTAAGACATTTTGGATCATTTTTTGTTATTTTTCATTTTTGATTCTAAAATAGTGCAACGTGAAATCAATAAAAACCATATTGTTATTTTATAAGAAATTGTCCTTATGACATACTAGGCCGGCCACCTTACTTCTCAAAAAATGACCTAAGGATCAGCAGCATCAGCTTTATTTGTAGTTCATTAGAAGTACAGGTATTCTGCAGGCCCACAGTCTAATCAGAAACTGCATTCTTGAAAGATCCCCAAAGGATTGGTTCATTCATTAAAGTTTCAGAGACACACTTTTCTAAATGATACTGGCTTATAAAGTTTGCTGAGGTGGGATAAGGGTAGAAGGCATTTCCAACTCAGGTTTTATTTATTTTGAAATCACTCATATAAATTAATTTATTACCAAATGCGATGAACTTTGAAAAATATTTTTATTGTTAAAACCTTGAGGTACTTCCTATTCTTAACTTCTGTTAATTTAAACATTCCAATAATGTTGCTATAATACTGTGAAATGTAAGAACCTACCAACATATTTTTAAAAGGTTTATTCTCCTTAACCATCATAACATCTAATTAATCTGATTGCAATTCAGTAAGTTGTGGATGAAACTACTTATTGCTGTGTGAAAATGAGTTAATGTCACTGAAAATTAAATTTGGGCATGGAAAATACTTATAAAATTGTAAAGCTGTTTGGGTATTGTTAGAATTAAAATTTAATGTGGAATAGAAAATTAAAATTTTCTGTTCTAGGATGATTGAGATCTGTAATAGTATTATTGAAGATGACAGCAGCTCATGCTATAGTTTTTATTGGTTTTATCTCCCCAAATGATCTTCAATTATGTTTATTGTGCTTAAAATCTTTATTTCCATACAACTCCCTAGAGTTTTTAATGTTCAAAAAATCCTCTGCGTGGTAGTACACATCTGTAGTTCAGCACTCAGGAGGCCTAGACAAGAGGATTGCCATGCATTCAAGGCTAGCCTAGGCTACACAGTGAGTTTGAGGGCAGCCTGAACAGCATAGTAAGATCCTGTCTCCAAAATTTCATCTGAGTTGTTCTCCTTAAACTTATAGTTCTGTTCCTCTTAGAACTAAAACTGAACGTCAGTATGTTTCTGTCCATTATCTTGGAATGCTACATGCTGGTTTACTGGGATCCTAATTAGCTTTAATATAATTGTTTAGAATATATTTCTGTCAGCTAATCACAAGTGAATTCTTAGTGTTGGTGACTGTCAGGCTTGATTAATGTCATTTTATAATTGCAGTCCAGTTTAGTTTCCTTTTATATAATTTTCAATCTGATCTCACATTTAATTGAAATGGTATGGCGTTTTCTTACTGTATTTGACCCATACTATTGCCTGTTTCTGAACTCTTACCAATTGGATTGGATACTTCATATCTCACTTCTAAATTGAAAATAAGATCATTATAAAGATAGTTTCTAGAGAAGGGAAAGTCCTATTGACATCTCTGTTTATCTCAAAGGTCTGCTTTTAACAATGAGTAGCGTTTTTATGAGAGTATTTAAAAAAAACTTAAGAGAATCAGTAAAGTCCTATAAAGCTTCGTAGATAACTTACTCTCTAATAATCTTTAATTTTCCAAGTTTCCATCGGTCCCAGCTATCCTATGTAGCATGTAACATGCAAGGCATTTCTCAGATAAATACTATACTCCTGTATTCTTTAATCCCATTTTCTGTCCTATAATTCCAGGTTTTTCATTACTATTTGAAAATTGTTATTAAAGGATAGGAAAATTACTAAATACTTGACTATTCCAATATAGGTAAGCAAACATCTTCCTGTTCCTCTTGGCTTGGTATATACAAATCATATTTAATTTGTGTTGAAATAATTATAAAGCACAATCTATTGGGGATTTTTTAAACAATTACAATAAAATCAGATTTACAGTGTTTTTTTTTTTTTTTGCAGTCTGAGTATGTGAACCTCACCCAGTTTTATTTCCATGATCTGAGAAACTTTATGTAATATGTTTCTATGGCATCAAAGTTTAGTTAACAGATTTTTTTTTAAAACCCTGAAAGGTATTTTAAAATATGTAGTTGATAGGAAGCAGTGCAAAATTCTAAATAAATCCTACAGTTAAATAACAAGTTCTGTTATGATCACATTTCTGGAGCACAGGGGAAATAAAGTTAGAGTGAATTTAGATGTCATTTAAAGATTTAACTGTGTAACAGGATTGATTGAATGATTGAGTTATGTAGTACCGGGGATCAGATCAAACTTGGGCCTTGGTGCTGCCAAGGTAGGCATGGTATCACTTGAGATAAATAGCCCTTGTAAAGCCTTTTTGATCACTTCAGATCCTGATTTACTTATTTTTTTTAAACTTCATTGAATTCACTAGAGGAGAAAAGGGCTAGGGTCCATAGGGTTAGGTTGGGGAGAGGATGTGGAAAAGGATTAAGTAGTTCTGGTTTTGAGTTACCCTCTATTGAGTTATTCAATAAAAAAGATATTTAAGGGAAGGATTAGGGCAAAAAAGTGAGTGACCTTAGTGTAAGAAGGTGAATGATAAACCATAATAGAGAAGAAAAAATAACTTAAAAGGATAAGCCCAATGATAATGAAATAATGAGACATCCTCTTTACTGTAGTCAACTCTAAAACTAAGTATAAAGAAATATCACAATAGATAGCAGCCCCAAACTGAATTTTAAGAAACAAAAGGAGATCTCTATAATCATCCTGCCCCTCTGCCTCAGGGCACCTTGAAAACTAATGGAAGTTATCTGGCTAGGATAAAAGTTCATAGTTAAAGATTGCTTGTAATGCCAGCTTTGGTGGCTCACACCTGTAATCCCAGCACTTGGGAGGCAGAGGCAGGAGGATTGCTGAGTTTGAGGCTGGCCTGAACTAGATAGCTCAGGGCCAGCCTGAGCTACAAAGCAAGACCCTGTCTCCAAAAAAAAAAAAAAAAAATTGCTGCTGGAATTTGTAAGGCAGTGTGGTAGGAGGAACTTGCACAGAAACCCCTTCAGAATTTACCATAAGGATTTCCTTATGTCTGGCTCAATGACAAATGAGTGACAAATGAATGACAAATGAGTGCAAGGTGAGAAATCCTAAGATCAGCAAAGATCAGCAAGTATAAAGTAGGACCAAATAAGAGATACAGAGGTGTACAGTTCTGGAGTTCTGGCCAAGCTGGATAAAGACAATAGGGTGAGGGTTCAATCAGACCAGTGAACTTAATGCCAGCACTTTGATTCATTTGCTTTGGAAAGTCACACATGCCTGGCCTAGATTTTCATCATGAAGGGAGGGGCCCTGTGCCCTTCCTGCCCTGAACTTGAACTTTTCTCATGGAGTCTATATCCTGCACTCTTTCGTGATTACCCAGTTACAGTGGCAGGGTAACACTGAAAACCCTGAAGTGAAGTAGTTCTGTGGCTTGAAGTATTATTAACCCAATCCCAATGGCTCCTGATTAAACCCTCTCAAATAGAGCACCCGAAGTCCTGGAATTATTTTCCAACTTTAGCTTGTTGTGCATAAGGAGTCATTTTTGCAGTAAAACCCATACCATTTTTTTTTTTTTTGAGACAGGGTCTTGCTTTGTAGTTCAGGCTGACCCTGAGCTCACTATGTAGCCTAGGCAAGCCTCGAACTCAGCAATCCTCCTGTCTCTGCCTCCCGAGTGTTAGGATTACAGGCATGAGCCACCATGTCCAGCAACCCATACCATTTTTGCAGGTTATAATAGCCATAGACTTTTACTACTACTACTATGGCTGCTGCTGCAGGCCCTATTGGCTTTTTCTCTGGGGGTGCCAGTCCTCCCAGCTTATCTTCTCTCCCCAGAATTGGTTTCATCTACAGTCAGGTTGGTTGGCACTTTTGCTCCCCCATGACAAAAGGAAACAAAATACAGAGTAAGCTCAGTTTGCAGGTAACTGCAACCAAGGCACAGAATTCAGGGGTGGAGCATTGGCTGGTAGTGTTTCTCTGCTTGTAAATTTCAGGGTCTCTGGATCTGAAGTGCTGCCTCATCCACGGCTTGGGTTTTCTCTGGATGTGTTAGGTATTCATACCTTTCTTGCCCACAAGTATGATAGCTCTCCTCAAAATACAATTTTAAAAAGCGCCAACAGTGTACTTCAGCACTAGAATGCTTGCCTAATGTTTGGGACCAAGTTCAATTGCCAATACTAAAACAAAATGAAAACAATACATTGGATCCTATATAAAACAATTTTTACAACAGGTCACAGAATAGACACCTTTATTCAATCTATGCATTCCTTCACTGTGTTGTGATGAGCAATGCCGTGTGTGTGTGTTTTGGACAGCTGACTTAGAAACTCAGTTCTCAAGGGCTGGTTACAGCTCAAGTTGCTTATAAATCAATAAAGCTGAGATCTGGATGTTTACCTGAGCACATACTATAGGTAAAAAGCTGATGAATCTTTCTTTAACCCAAGTTGTTTTTACATTAGGCTGATCATAACTTGAGTAACCATTGTGTATAATGTTCCTTAAACAAAGAACTTCAAACTACAGTGGACTAAAACAAGAAAACAAAAGCTTATGACATTTGCAGACTATCTCCATAAACAGAAAGTTATTCTGAGGTTAGGTGAAAGTCCAAAGTATTCTTACCCAGATATTTAAATGTAGTGAACTTTTTTGCTTGCATATTGGATATTGAATCTTTCATGTAGATCTAGCAACTGTATAATTAACTTATGCTATACTTTTTTCATGTCATATCCTAACCAGCTTTAAAAAGTTATAAACTTAGTAACTAGCTAAAAAAGATAAGGTGACAGAACTTATATGGACCAGGAAGATTTCAGTCATTATAAAAGACAGTGTACTTTCTAGTATATGATAAATCATCAGTCTGTAGAGCTGATAATATACCTTCAGCATAATTCTAACATACAGCCAGAGTTATGTTATTGAATTGAAAAATGACTAATTTTGTTATTGTTTTAGGAAAGTGAGACAGTTCAGTGTTACAGCCAAGTGTTACAGTTCAATGTTAGAGCTACAGCAGTTTGAAGATAGGAAAATCCAAAAGTAACTCAGTAGTGAAAGATAAGCAAATTTTTATTAGCCAACTGAATAGAGTTTAACCACTTCAAATTCTGGGTCCTGAGTTGTCGTGAGAGTGAGTTATATACAGTTGTGAAAAGGAAGTTGAGGAACTTTTTAGGGTAGAGATGAACAGTAACCTCTCCAATTGGAGTGAACATTCTTGAAACCTTCGGTAGAAACCTCTTACGAACAGTTACACTGTTTGAACAGAATACTCTGATACATTGGGCAGGAATATCCTGAGTCCCTGCCTGGCAAGCATGAGGTCTTCAGTTTAATCCCTGGTACCAAAAAAGAAAAAAGGTTGATCATAAGAGATGATATGATAAAGACTAAAAACAGAACAGAAATCTCCATTACTACATACAAAATAGAGTTTTGTGCATCTTATTTAACAAATTTAGGCCATAAAGACTTAAATCTCTTCCATCCACTGTGTTCATGTATCTTGGCCTGAAGTAAAGGCTTGCTGCAATGTTTGTTTTCATAATTTCCTTTTAAAATTCTCATCTTCTCCTTTTTATATTAGGGTTATACCTGCAAATAAGGAAATGTAGATAAATGACATTTAGAGAAAAGATTCTATTTCTTTTAATTATAAAAGTCACACTTTGGGAAGCAGAATAAGAATGTAAATTTTGACCTCAGAATCATGTAATAAACATGGACAATTCTATATTTTCATTCACAGTGTTATCATGGTTCATGAAAGCTTTTGTTTGCAGACAATTTGGTTCACACATAACTGTTTGGCAAAATTTTGTCTTTGCAAACTCTGGATGGGGTGACTAGAATGACACAGGACTGTAGCCATCTTTTCTACCCATACACAAATGTGGCCATCTTCTCCAAAATCGTGGAACAAATTAAGTTCATGAATTGAAGTACTATTGTATTTCCCTGATGTTACTTTGATGATTATTTGGTAAAAAACCAAAACAAAACAAAAACCATAATCAATAAAAACTGTAAAGTATTAAACTAATTAGAGCAACAGCTTAAAAACCAAGTGAGGCTTTACCTAGGTCTAGTGCCACCCCACACCCCAAGTTAAAATATACCATTTATATAAAAGACCATACTGAAGCTGAACTAACCCTGCTTTACAAAATTTTCTCCTGTAGCAATTACACAAACATTGGTAGATAGCCAAATAGTATCATTTAACTTCTTGTAAAAAGTATTTTGTCAACATTTTCCACAGTGATTTATATTGTTAATTATTACAGAATAAAAATCTGGCTGGAAAATATTTAAAACTATAGTACTTCTTTAAGTTTGGGGAAATAGTATTTACCTATAATGATATTTTATTTATTAATTTAAAAAATATATTGATATTGGAGAAACAAGTGTCAAGTAGGGCTGGAATGCTGAAAATGTGTTAAATCACAATTAAATCATCATCCGTTACAGTTCCTCTAAAACCTCTCATAAAAACCTGCTTTGAAACTTTAATCTGGCCTTTTGTTTTTACTCATGTATCAAATGTAAACAAATGGTCCTACATGTTACTTATCAGAATTTTAAAAGTCAATTCATAATTCTACTCAGAATTGAAAATCACAAGCTTAACAGTCAAATTCACCCAGTTTAGGATCTTTCTTTTTGCCTAATGTTTCTTTCTGAATTTTAATCATCTTATATAATCCAATTATATATATAATTTATATATTTATATAATCATCTTATATAAATCAAACCCTAAACCTTGAAGCCTATGCAGGAAACCTATTTAAGAGATACTCAAATAATAATGCACAAATATTAAACACAAAACATTCTTTTGGCAAAGGGACTAGGTGTCTACTATAAGGGCATATGTATGAATAGAACCTAAATTATACACACACTTCTCAAAGGCATGTGAAAAAGCTGAAATCAGACTTTACCTAAAAAGATCATCAGCAAGAGACTCTTCTTTTGCTTGTTGCTTTTGTGCCTGTCAAAATTAACAAAAATTCAGACATTTGCTTAGTGCTGAATATATAATTAAGTGCTCTATTGATAGGCTGTACAATCATCTTTGAGACTCACATTTACAACATTACCAAGTGTAAGTTCTTGCTTATTCAGTGGATCTGACTACCTTACACTAAGATTACTATAAAGCGTTCTCATTTCTCCAGCCCATCTCTCAAAGGTAACCAATATTGCTAACTTACTGGGTTTTAAAAAATCCTTTTCAGCAGAATCCTTTTTACTAATCAAAGGTCAGTGTTCTGAGAGCAAAAACCTTACAGGTAGAATTGGCAATATGCACCCCACCTTCAACCAGAGCAGCCCTGTAGGACAAAGGGTTCCTTTTCTCTTGGTCCCAAATTGGGGCTTAGAAACTGCTGTTGACTTGCCATATCTAGAAGTAACTAAACACAAATTCAACAGACCCCTAAAGTACCTTAGAGAGGATCAGAGAAACATTATGCTGATGCATCTTCCTGAAGTTGAGGTGAGATCCTACCATTTGCCATTCAAAACCCACTGATGATTTTTGGCTTCTGAAGGAAACACAAATTCCTGAGTTTGACCCTTAAAATATGGAAAGCCCTTCTTTGTACTCTGGCTCCACTTTACTTTGCCAGTCACTTCTTGCTTCCTTTGCACAGACCCTATATGCTTGTTCTGTTAATTACACAAAACAAAACAAAAAAACCTGATTTCACTAACAAATATCTTGTGACTGCTTTTAATTTTTATTAGTATATGACTGGAGTACAGAATGATTACATTCATCAGGGAAGTTGTACATGTACGTAACATGCCTTTATTGTTTGTATGTCCCTTCCCCTCCACTTCATCCTCTCTCCCTTCATCTTATTTTGTTCACATTTCTCCCTGCCCAGAAAAAGTTACCGCCCTTTTCCCTCTCCCCACATCACTGTGTATTCATTAATTATTTTAGTGCCTAATCCTGATACGTGTCAGGGAGCATGTTCTTGAATTCCTTAACAAAGGCTTCCTTTCAATAGAATACCTATTGTGATGAGTTCCACACAATCTTCAGCTGCACCTCAACTTCTACCTTATGTTGTAGTTATTTATATTCCTATCTTATCCTCACTGAAATATCATAAATTTGTTAAATATAGGTACTGAAAGGGTTAAGACTTATTTTTATTACATTCAATTTTTGCTGCACAAACTGACTTTAGAATGTAATCCCCACTGGTTGAATATGATTAAGGCATGTATAGAAATATCACATTAAATCTCATTAATTTGTGAAGAAAAATGTAACCATTTTTGCTGCTCATAATTTAATGCATGTATCCCCTGGGACTACTTAAATTTTTTACTTAAAAAACCTTGTTTAGTTGGGCGTGGTGGCTCAGACCTGTAATCCCAACACTCAGGAGGCAGAGGCAGGAGGACTGCTGTGAGTTCAAGGCTAGACTGGCCTACACATTTAATTCAGGTCCAGCCTGAACTACAGCTGAGATCCTGTCTCAAAGAAAAGAAAAACAAAAACCAAACAACCTTTAGTCTTCATAGTTTCCTGACTCTTATTAAAAGCATCCATCCCTAGGTTGCCACACTGCTTCTGAGATTTCTCAAAGAAAAGTTATTCAGTTATATACACTGATTTTCTATTCATGTTGTAAAATGTCAAAATGAAGTTGCTTGTTTTCTTTTTATATTTTCTAAGAGGAATAGCAGATAGCAGAATATAAATAGCAAGCTACAGGATTTTCATACAGTAGTTGTCAGAAAAGCTAGTATTATTTTAAATATTCTTAGAGGCTTTTTGATGGGCGGTGCTAATTTTAAAGGCACAGCATATTAAAGACAAATCAATGAGAAATCAATTCTATCTTGTGCATTTTTTCTTTCTTTTTTTTTTTTTTTGAGACAGGGTCTCGCTTTGTAGTTCAGGCTGGCTCTGAGCTCACCACTAACTCAGCAATCCTCCTGCCTCTGCCTCCCAAGTGCTGGGATTCTAGGCGTGAGCCACCACGCCCAGCAGTATCTTGTGCATTTTAATAAGAACATTAAGGCAGTAAGAAGAAATAGAATTGCCTCATATTTTGGCATTTTTCAAGGGTTTGAGTTACATCCCACAGTCTTCAACATTCAAAGGCTGAATAAAAAGAATATGTTTAGTGTTCAGAATGAAAATATTCTTTTCTTCTTTTCTTTTTGGTGCTGAGGATTGAACCCAGGGCCTCATGTTTGCAAGGCAAGTGCTCTCCCACTCAACTATATCCTAAATTTCAGAAAACTTCCGGGAGCACACTGACTATAAAAATGAACACTGGTCTGCATCTGAAGTGGACAAGTGAGTGCCAAAGGTCAAGCAGCAGGCAGGAATACGGTCAAAGAGCAAGAAGGGCAAACTAAGGCACGGAGATGTCAACACAAGCGCACACTGAGTGAGAGCTGTCAGCAGCAGCTACTAATCAGAAGAAATTCGCTTTACAGACCAAACCCTACCTCCTGTTCCGAAAATGGTTTTAATAAAAAGAAGAGATTTGGAAGTATGAATTGAGAACACAGCGAGCACCTCTTTCTAATTCTAACAGTCAGCAGCTGCCTCATTCTCCTAGCTCCTCTCTCATCCACACCTACGGCGTAAGACCCAACGTCAGGAACTAATCAGGTGGAGTTAACCCCATGCTGCACACTTCAAAAACGCAGCCATGTAAAGAGCCGAAAGATGCTGACGAACCTGATCGACACACCACCTCTAATTAAAAAGTGCTTCAAAACTAGCAAAATCAAGGGCCGGACGGTTAGCTCAGTGGTTCCAGCGCCTGCCTCGCAAGCACAAGGTCTGAGTTCGATCCCCGGTAACCACATACAATGCTGGGCATAGTGACTCACACCCACCAGCCATCAATACCACATAGCACAGTGCCGGGCATGGTGGCTCACGCCTGTAATCCCAGCACTCGGGAGGCAGAGGTAGGAGGATTGCTGAGTTCAAGGCTTGCCTGGACTACAGAGTGAGCTCAGGGCCAGCCTGAATTACAAAGCGAGACCCTGTCTCAAAAAAAAAAAAAAAAAAAAAAAAAAAAAAAAAAAAAAAAAAAAAACTAGCAAAATCGGAAATCTCAATTCATGTGGGAAAAAAAGTACCCTGACCAGGGAAAACAACTATTGGTTATCTGTTAGAAAGGAACTGACAGCCAAGGGGGTGAAAGGTACAGGCAATGACGGAGCCCAGGGATGCCCGACAGGTGAGCAGTCTGTACTGCTCTTACTCTCTTCTGGCAAGGGTACGCTTTCTGATACAGAATATTTAATCTGAATGCAGAAGAGAGCTAGGCCAGCTCTGCAGTAAGAGCTGCATGTAGGGCTGGGGAGTTTAGGTCAGTGGTTCCAGTGTCTGCTTGCAAAGTGCAAGGTCCTGAGTTCGAGCCCTGGTACCACATACTATAGTGCCAGGTGTGGTGGCTTACATCTGTAATCCCAGCACTTGGGAGGCAGAGGCAGAGGCAGGAGGATTGCTGAGTTTGAGGCTTGCCTGGGCTACATAGTGAGCTCAGGGCCAGCCTGAACTACAAAGCAAGACCCTGTCTCAAAAAAAAGCTGCATGCAGGTCCAGCAGAATCCTTCCTTTTCTGCAATGTATTTGGGTAATGGAAGAAAACTAGATGGGTGATGATGCACCAGGGCAATTTTGTTCATCATGGGTAGGCTAACAGCATGAGGAGTACCTCTGATTATACTCAATTTTCACCCCATGGCCGGGTTTTCGAATGTATTCCCTGTGTAAGATGCATCAGGGCTTTTCAGAGCAAACATGATGGCTAAATAGAACATTTCACTTGAAGCAACTGAGGATAAAAATGAAAAGGGAAAAAAATGTTAAATAAATTGAGGGCCACAAAAACGGTTCTAGAACTAAATTAATTAGAAATAGCTACACTGTTTCCACTATTACAGGTACAGGTGATTATCTTAAATCAGAAACCAGATTATTCATACTTCGGATTTCAGAACATTTGTAGAAACATAGAGAAACAATCTTGTGGGTAGGAGACTAAACACAAAGCTCATTTATGTCAATATTCCATATGCATCTTATACATATAGCTTGAAGGTAACTTTATAAAAAAATAATTTCATGCATGAAACAAAGTTTCACTATGTGGAGTCTTCCACTCCTGGCAATATGTGGGCACTCAAAAAGTTTCAGGTTTTGGAGGATTTTGGATCTAATATTAGGGATGGTTTATCTGAAGTATTTTATTTAATGCATATAAGTCTGAAACAGAGGTACAAGCATTGTTCTTTTTCCGTAGAAGACAAAAAGTATAGTGAGGAAATTTACCCACCATCACATAGGTAATGAAGAACAGAAGAGACAGACCTGAGATCAGACTTTCTGATGTAGTGATGGAATTTAGGAAAACTGCAGTGGATTCAGAAGAAACAGTAAAAGCAAAGGTGAGCAACGGAGAGACAGTTATCACTCTGGTGTACTGCCACAATTCTTTGGAATGTACATTTATAAAATAATAAAGGGAATTATTCTTTCAAAACAGAAAAGAGAGAACATGACTTCAGTCTTTCATTTTGACAGTAAATCTCCTGAGTGGCCTTCCTAGCATTCCTAATAACCTTTAATGAAAGATTTTCCTAATAACCTTTACTTAAGTAACCTTACTGTTTCTTGACCTTTTGGCTAAAACCAAGGGTAGTATCTATTCTTAACAGTTTAATATCCGATAGCTCCTCTATCAGAGGACAACATACTAAACGGATTTTTTGAAACAGGACATTGCTCCATTCACTCCACACACCGATCTAGCACTGCAGTGCTTCCAGGAAGGGCCAGCGCCTCTCCCCTTGCTCCAAAATCCTAATTTAAAAGTATTTTTTGAAATGAACTGAAGCGTACACTCTACTTATGATGTAGCAAAATAAGGAACCCAAGACATTAGAAAGTACCAGATATCTTCTGCCCTGCCCTGCAGATATCTGTAAACCATGAAAACCCTGGGTTTTCCTTGGATACTAGAGGCATTACTGCTATGAGGGAAAACTCAGGAGGGGGACTCTAACAAACAAATCAGCCCAAAAGCAGGAAGAGAATATAGAAGGAGATAGTAAACTCGCCTGTCTTGATTAAGGAAAGAATTAAAACTTATATTTGAAGTCTATAACAACAGACTGGCTATAATTTATTCTGTTACAAGTATATAATAACTGCCTGGAAAATCCAAAAAATTACAAGAAAATATTTTAATTTAAAGTGGGGGCTAGGGATGTAACTCAGTGAGAGTGTCTCCTTAGCATACTGGAGGTTCTAGGTTCAAGAGCAGTGCAAGAGCACCTACAGCACCACACAAAAAAAAACAAAGAGAGAGCCCAGCCCCAAACAACTAACACTTGGGAGGCTGAGAAAGAAGATCAGCATGAGCTTGAGGCCAGCCTGGAATACACAGTGAGACCTTCTCTCAAAAATATCAGTAAGTAAGAACTAAAGACTCAAGAAAATCTCACAGATTATGTTAAAGAAAAACAGTCCACATTTAAAGATCATAAAGTACTGTGGATGTTATTATCATTAAGCTAAATTACCAGTAGGAAATAAGATTTAGGAAAATTAAACAGATTTCTAGTAATGAAAAAATTATAGTAGGTTTAATTGAAAATCTCATTGGATAAATCCAGTGCCAAGCAAAGTTGAAGATAAGTAGCAAATTAGAAGATAATCTGAAGAAACTACCTAAAACATAATCTGGAGAAACAGATAAGGGAAATGAGAAAATTTAATTTTTTGCCAAACCAGAATTCCAGAATTCCATAATAGAGAAAAAAGGAAAGGGTAATGTTCAAGTAAATAATGAGTAACATTTAGAATTCTTGAAACATAATTTCTAGATTAAGGAAGGCCTGGTCACTTGATATTTCTTTTCACATGATTATATAGCCATCCTTTTCATTGTAATTTTTTAGTTTCCTTTAAAATCTTTGTGGATTGAGCCCCCCATTAAGATAGGTGTGTGTGTATACATACACACACATACACACACACACACACTTAATCCACCATTTAGACATACATTTCTTTACCTAACAGTATGATTTTAAAATTTCCTTAAAGAAATGTTATAGCAAGATACAGATTAATCTTAATGTTCTGGAACTCCAAATTTTTCTGAACAGATGTCTTTAGTTCACTTTATCATGGGTTTGATTGTAAGGATAATTTACTTTAAAGAATTCACAAAGAAGCAAAATATAATTCAAACAAGTAAGAGGCCTCCCTTCTTACTAACCTCCATTTCCTGTCTCAACCACTCTTCTAATTCTGTGTTTTTTCGAGCCTGATGAGCTATCAGGTCTGATCCTCCAATGATGTGCGGAAGTTTATCTACTCCGGGAAATGGGACCTGTTAAACAACAAAAGTAGTAAGGTTAAGCACCAGAGATTTAGCTCAGTGGTTCCGGCGCCTGCCTCACAAGCGCAAGGTCCGGAGTTCCATCCCAGTAACCACATACAATGCTGGGCGTAGTGACTCACGACCACCAACAATCAACCAGCAATCAGCACCACATACCACAGTGCCAGGCTTGGTGGCTCACACCTGTCATCCCAGCACTCGAGGCAGTGACAGGAGGATTGCTGAGTTCGAGGCTTGCCTGGGCTACATAGTGAGCTCAGGGCCAGCCTGAACTACAAAGCAAGACCCTGTCTCAAAAAAAAAAAAAAAAAAAAAAAGTAATAAGGTTAAACACATTAAAAAATTCAGATGACCACTTCAAAACTAAGATTAGAAATCAAAGATTGTAAATCACGTATAAGTGACAAATATGTATAAGTGACAAAAATGTATAAATAAGGAAAAGTCCGCCAGAGCCATCTTTTTTGCCTTTTTCTTCTTTAGCTATTACTAGGTCAAGATTTAGACATATCATTGACATTTGTACAATTAGAATTTAAGACTTTTACCTTGTAGTTTTTATTTTAAAGTGGCCTTGGATTATCATCTAGCAATTAAAGTAACTCAATGTGATCACACACATTATAATTCAAAGCACTCATTTTGTTCTAAAGATTTCAAAGCTTAAACTCTTTCTAGTACTGATAAAACTGTAACGTTTTCAAACTTTCCAGTTTATAGATCTTTACTAGATGTTGAAGTAGCAAAAACGTATAGTTGTAGCTGGGTTTTCAATTTTCTTACAAGTGCCCAAAAAGAAAAAGGAAACTCCTATATAAAGATTTGTATCAAGTATATCACTGGTAGTACTGTACTTAGGCAATAAGTACCCTGAATGTATATGGGATGTAATTTTGTAATGTATATGGGAGGTAATATGTGAAGTAGGAAGGGAATTTAAATTAGTTTTCAACATGAAGCAGCATTTTTTTTTTTTTTTTGAGACAGGGTCTCGCTTTGTAGTTCAGGCTGGCCCTGAGCTCACTCTGTAGCCCAGGCAAGCCTTGAACTCAGCAATCCTCCTACCTCTGCCTCCTGAGTGCTGGGATTATAGGCGTGAGCCACCACGTCCGGCACTGTAATATGTGGTATTGATGGCTGGTGGGTGTGAGTCACCATGCCCAGCATTGTATGTGGTTACAGGGATCGAACTCAGGGCCTCTGTGCTTGCAAGGCAGGCGCTGGAACTACTGAGCTAAATCTGGCCGAAGCAGCATTTTAAAAGTACAAAAAAAGCCACATTGCTAACTTAGAAATTTAAAGAAAAACTCAAAATTCCTTTAGGACAGTCTTAACATGTTTTATATACAAATTTTAGAATCAACTTAAATGGCTTGAAACCAATTTTCTAGGTAAAAGTATTGATTTTTTTAAAGATTTTTAAATCTTTTCAAACCATTTTCTATTATAAGTCTATTATAAGTCTTTATACTTCTGAAGAACACTTTCATATCAATAGTATTTCTTTTTCTTTGGTAACTAATAAAGAACAGCATGTCTCTTGAATCTTGATTTTTACAAAAAAAGACATTTTTAACACATTATTACACATAAAGTAACTGCAGTAAGAATGATTCTGTTGTGATTCAAGAGCTACATATGTGAAGTACAAAAGCACTGTTAGAAAAGCATCAGGGTGGGCCGGAGGGTTAGCTCAGTGGTTCCGGTGCCTGCCTCGCAAGCGCAAGGACCTGAGTTCAATCCCCGGTTACCACATATAATGCTGGGCATGGTGGCTCATGCCTGTAATCCCAGCACTCGGGAGGCAGAGACAGGAGGATTGCTGAGTTCGCGGCAGCTTGCCTGGGCACCATAGTGAGCTCAGGGCCAGCCTGAACTACAAAGCAAGACCCTGTCTCCAAAAAGCAAAAAAATAAATAAATAAATAAATAAAAGCATCATGGGTCGGGTGTGGTGGCTCAGGCTTGTAATCCCAGCACTCAGGAGGCAGAGATAGGAGGATTGCTGAGTTCGAGGTTTGCCTGGGCTACATAGTGAGCTCAGGGCCAGCCTGAACTGCAAAGCGAGACCCTGTCTCAAAAAAAAAGAAAAGAAAAGCATTATGGTGCCATGTAAAGGTGTCATGGTAAATTGAATACTGGTTTAACAGAAAAATAGTAATAACGCATGTTCATAATAGAAGGAAAAGCTATACTACCTCATATTCATAGGAAGGTTTACACATATCATCCATAATGAAAGTAGTATTCCACAAAAGTCAATTTTGAATTAATAACTGTACTGTGATCAAATGTATAAGGCCAGCAGTTAGTAGCAGTCTGGAGCAAGAAGTCACTCTCCCAGAAAAAACTTAAAAAACAATACAGTTGAGTCAGAAACATTCTGTTGGCCATACTGCTAAAATAACATTCCAGCATTTCCTTAGTAAAGAAGAACTCAGACCTAACAATAACGCTCAAATGTATGTTTTGCTATATATA
>PVIC010014863.1:0-35985 GCA_004025085.1 Thryonomys swinderianus
ACCCTGTCCCAAAAAAAAAAAAAAAAAAAAAAAAAAAAAAGAATACTTTGGATTTTATCAGTGTTCACAAATGGTAAATGACATACATGTAAACGACTGACTTACATGTATCAAATATCCCAAGGCTAAATTTAACTAAACATGAACTAGCAAAACAGAATATAATTTTTTTTCAAAATCAATTAAAAAGGTAGGGTGTAATAGTGTATACCCATAATCCTTACTGCTTGCTAGGCTGAAGCAGGAGGATACCAAGTTCAAGGTCAGCCTGGGCAACTTAATGAGACCCTGCCTCAAAATAATAAATAGAAAGAGACAGAACTCAGTGACAGAGCATTTGCCTAGTTTGCATAAGACCCTGGAGTCAAGTCCCAGTGGCCTCTATTCCCAAAAGACAGGGAGAAACATATTTACTCATCACAGACTAATGTGTAAGTTTCTGAACAAACTGAGAGAAAATCTAGGAACAGAACACACTGAGCTATGGCTTGCTGCTGCAGACTGCTCAACTAATGGCTGCAGTCCACCAGAGCCTGCTATGCCAGTGGCACTGTGTCCACTGCCGAGCCCATCCTCACAGTGCCCCTTCACCCTGCTCGAGATCCCTCTCCTCTTGTGCCACATGAGGTGGAAAGGAAGTTTGCTGAGGAAAAGGTAAAACACAGAACCAAAATTTAGAGAATTTTGTATTCTGGCTCAATGAATGTATGAAAATGGTGCTGGGAGACATGCCCTCCAGCCTGGCACACAGCTCTTGAGCACCTGATGCTGGTCTCTCTATGGGACGGATGCTTCCTTCAGTCATACTCCCCTGATCCCAAGATCCTGCCAGATGTCCTTGGAAATAAAGGCAACTCCACTTTCCAAACAGGAATAAAAATTGGAGCAATGATAAGAGATCTTTATTACCTCCACTAAAAGAATTAGGCTCTTAAAATTTAGAGCTTACTTAGGTTAAAGACTTTAATGCATAAAAAGGATATTAAATTGCACAACCTGGCATCCATACAGAGTACAATTTTAAAGGAGTTACTCTAATTGTGTTAATTGTTAGACTCACAAAAATTTGTACTGAAGAATAAATGTAAAATGTTTAGGAGATTGTACAGTTTAAATTACATAACTTGGCAAGCTTTGTTTTCTCATTAAATGAAATCCATTAAAATCTCAACATTAAATATTTGGGTTGAATAAAAGGCAATTAGGTGGATTTGTTGTATGCTTAGATTTATAATTCCTGCTTATTGATCTTACTGCTGGAACGAGATGCTGAATAATTCGATATAAGTGCTCTGTGAAGGTACTGTTCCGTGGGCAACCACTCAGGTTCACTGTAAATTTCCCTAATGGAAGAACATCTCTTCTTGTATATCTAGGAAAAAAAAAATCAATAAATAAGATATTGGAAGTGATTTCTACAAAATGTTAAATAAACTCCACTTAATAATATTGTCATTGGGCTGCAGATTTAGCTCAGTGGTTCCGGTGCCTGCCTTGCAAGCACAAGGTCCTGAGTTCGATCCAGGTAACCACATACAGTGCTGGGCGTGGTGACTCACGCTCACCAGCAATCAATACCACATACCACAGTGCCAGGCATGGTGGCTCATGCCTGTAAACCCAGCACTTGGGAGGAGGCAGAGACAAGAGGATTGCTGAGTTTGAGGCTTGCCTGGGCTACCTAGTGAGGTCAGGGCCAGCCTGAACTACAAAGCGATACCCTGTCTCAAAAAAAAAACAAAAGTCATTAAAATACAGAATACTCTAAATAGCTATTATATGTATCAGAAGAACACTTAGAATAACAGCCAATACTTGTAATATAAGGGCTGATCACATGCCAGGGATGACGCTGAATGCTCACACCCCTCCTCCTTTCCTCCTTCTCTTTTTTGTTTCTAGAGTTATATGCTAGACCCTACATTTTCATCTAAATCTCCAAACATTTTGAACTAGAAAATATTTGTTTCAGAGAAGAGAAATACAAGGATCAGAATTAAGTGCAGGTGGATTATCGCATATCCAAAATGGTTGAATCTGGAGTAGTTACATACTCTTTACTGGCTGACCATATGAATGCTCCATAATGTCAGCTCTCAAAATATTTCAGGTTCTGGAGCATTTCAGGTTTTTGGATTAGAAATGCTCAACTTGTAACACATTCATCTATCCCTGAAGCAACAGAGACAGGAATTATATAACTCCTGTTTCAGATTCCACCCAAGGAAAGATTCATAGGAAGAAGATGTTCACTGCAACTGCAATGTTAGTATAGAGAAAAACTAGGGAAACCTAACATCAGGGGACATGGGTACAGTATAAGACAACCATATAATGAAATCATATATAGCCACTGAAAAGTTCATGAAGAATTGGAGCAAAAATGTTTCTTAGGTAATAAACACTAAAAGCAAGATATTGGTATGTACTTAGGAGTGTATCTGTAGAGATATGTGCAGCACACATATATAAAGAAAAAAATCATGAACAAGTACCAAAATGGTAACTGAAATTATTTTTCAGTAGTGAAATTAAGGATGAATGCTATTTTCTTTTTTGTGTCCTTGAAACCTGCTGAGTAGAACATTACTGTTGAAATCAGGAATAAAACACAATGGAGTCAAAGGGTGAGGTGCTAATGTCAACATACAAATTAAATGTGCAAATGATATATGGTGTTGGTTGCTTTAGAAGCAGTGCCTTGCTTTGAATATATAGGACTTAGCACACAAAACAGAGGCTGGCGATGAGGATCACTGGTGAGTACTTGACAGGCGTGCTCAAGATCCTGGGTTTAATCCCAGCACCACAAATTTAGAAAAAAATGAAAGAAAGAATAAAGGATAAAGTAGCTTAAATTTTACTTGTCATATAATCAAAATGCTAAATGTGAACTTGAAAAAAGATAACAAAGGGGTTATTTTTGATTTGGTATAACATTTATTACACTGAACAAAACAAAAACCACTTCATGAAGCCTGAATTTAAATACATAAATCACATCAGAAGTCGTCCTGGTCTATTCCATAGTCCTGAACCATACCCATTTCCTTAATTCCCATCAGAAATATAGACAACACTTACACTGTAGAGATGAGATGTAATATAAGGTATTCAGCAGCCAAACTGTCTCCCAAAAGGGCATGAGTGAGGAACCCCAGTAGTTCTGCTCTGACTGGAGACAATTCAGACATGAAACTTGACACAACTGCAGAAGGAAGGAAGACAGGTCAGAATACACACACCAGCTCCTTTGACATGTCAGTGCAAAGCTAACCTGGTGAAGAAGGTACTTTATTCAGTAAGTAGACGGCTGGTGTGAACGTAGAACACTAAGTTATGCCAACCTTAAAACTAAGGTGGCTTTATATACTCTTCATTTTTGTCTTACTTCAATGAAGAGAACAGGAAAATGGGACAAAACAATACACTGCTGAAGACACATGAGGACTTTTCAATTCCACTAAGAACACAAGCCACAGGCAGCTCTGGACACAGACAGAGGGAAAGCGGAGTCTGCAGTTATTATGCTTTAACACTTACACTTACAGGTTCTGCTCTCCTCTTTGTTAAGGCAGGCAGGTAACAATGGATTGATATGCTGCAACTTCTGAGCCAAAACCACATGAATTCTTGGCACTAGCGAGGCAGGAGGACTGTGCACCCTCTGCTCCTCTGCCGTATCTGTGCACTCCATGGGGTCCAGCAGTGCAGAGGCATCCCTGCAGAGAGCAGATGCTCCAGTTTAGAGACACTAAATGGCAAACGTAAAAACAATGTGCACCTCTGAGGCAAAATTAGAATCCACAACAACACTTCCACTTAACACATCTACTTAAAAAACAGAAAGTGGTGGGGCTGGAGATTTAGCTCAGTGGTTCTGGCACCTGCCTAGCAAGTGCAAGGTCCCTGGTTCAATCCCTGGTAACCACATACAACAATACTGGGCAGCGTGGTGGCTCACGTCCACCAGCCATCAGTACCACATACAACAGTGGCAGGTGTGGTGGCTCATGCCTATAATTCCAGTACTTGGGAGGCAAGCGCAGAAGAATTGCTGAGTTTGAGGCTTGCTTGGGCTCCACAGTGAGCTCAGAGCCAGCCTGAACTACAAAGCAGAAACCTATCTCAAAAAAAAAAAAACAGGCCAGGCGTGGTGGCTCACGCCTGTAATCCCAGCACTCGGGAGGCAGAGACAGGAGGATTGCAGAGTTTGAGGCTTGCCTGAGCTACATAGTGAGCTCAGGGCCAGCCTGAACTACAAAGCGAGACCCCGTCTCAAAAAAAAAAAAAAAAAAAAAAAAAAAAGAACAGAAAGTGGGTCCTCATTCTAAAATATTTCATCATCACACAGATTTTAGGATAGTTGGCCATAGTGCAATAAAGCGGATTTATTTCACTCTTCAAGTTCAACAATAGCTTTCACTCAGTATGGCATCATCGCTATAAATACGCTAACAGAATGTCACTCATAAGATTATTTAGAAAGACAAATACTTGTTTTTCAATACCCAGCTGGGTATCAAATGCTTCATAGCACATCCTAAAACTTCTCCAAAGTCATCCAGTATCTATTATTCAGCATATGGAGAATAATCATCTGTACCTAATTCTTTCCTGAATTTTATTCTTACATGAAATCTCCTCTGAAGAGTACGGTGAGAACAAGCAATGAAAATAGTGAGTTTTTTAGATTGTATGAATAAATTTACAAAGTAGGTTTATTGTGACTGAAATAAATGACCAAGCTGTTTTAATGTTTTTAACTTATCTAGTATGTATCAGATAATGCACTATTTGTTTCCTTACATATATTCATTAAAACCTCACTACTACCTCTATTTACAGTAAGGAAAACAAGCTCTAGATCCAATAGTCACTACAGAGGCCAAATCAGAATTCTAACCCCCTGTTCTCCTATATATGCTTCACTTCTAAACTATGAGGTCTTAGTAACAAAAGAGGGAAAGTCATCAGACAGAATTAGCTGAACAAGCAATTTTAAGGACTGCTGCTAGGAGACTATTACATTTATTTAAAATTTTTTATAATTTGTTTTGTGGGCCAGTGATGTAGTTCAGTGGCACAGCACCTGCATGGCAAGTATGAGGCTCTGAGTTTGATTTCTGGCACCAAAACAAAACAAAACAAAAAGTGAGGGGGAAAAAAAAGATCCTTAAAATTTGTTTTGCAATATTTCTTTATGTGGAAAAATACAGGTCTTTCCTATACAGAACCTATCCCAACATTTGGTACTCAATGAGGTAATGCAATTGTGTATTAATATTCCTTTTTGGCAATCTGAAATGAAGAAAATTAACATTTTATAACTGAAAACATAAAAGAATACAGATGCTATACCATTTTTTTATAGAAGAGAAGAAGAATATGCTGTAATCTAATTTTTTGTGAAAAAAATATAGTAAGCATAAATCAGAAACTAAGGAGATGGTGGTTTCTTGGGCAGCCGGCTAGGACCAGGCAAGCAGGCTGGTCTTGAACTCATCAGATAATGCGGTATTTGTTTCCATACCTATATTCACTAAAACCTCACTACTACCTCTAGGTGATCCTCCTACCTTACTTCTCGAGTGCTGGGATTACAAGTATGCACCATAATGTCTGGCTGATCTTGATTTTAAACGTTAACTCCTCAGTAAAATAAACAAAAATCCTTTAAAAATTACTGATAATCAGGTTGCAGCATGGGAAGTATAGGTACAACTTAATGTGCCAGAAAGTCAATGTTAATGACAGTCTGCCTGGTATGGTGGCATGCGTGTAATTCTAGCACTCTGGAAGTCTCATGTAGGAAGACTGCAAGCTCTAGCCCAGCCCAGGTAACTTAGCAACTTGGTGAGAACCTGTCTCAAAATAAAAAAGGGATGGGGAGATAACTCAGGACAAAGGCCCTGGACTCAACCCCAGTACCAAACAAAGAAACAAAACAAAACAGAACAAAACAAAACAGGACAAGGTCATCTTTAACAATGAGGCTCCATGCAGCCAAATCTAAGAAAATCGGAATCTCAAAATCATCACATTATCATTTAATAACAAGTGAACTCTCAGTCTACTTCTAATAATTCTTTAAATAAATGGGAAAGAAAAATCTCTCACAGCCAAATGCCTAAAAAATGCAGTGAGTGAATTAGTGATTGAGTTCACAACTGATTTAAGAATCATCAACACATGCAAACCAAGTCAGTGTAAGTTTAATGAAAAACTGGCTATTTACATAGTCTTAAAGTTATCTTCTATGTTACTTGTCAATAACAAAGTGAAAAATCATAACTGTATAAAAGAGAATACTGGTATGTAACCACCTCTAGTAATAAAACAAATGGATATGTGTCTCCTGCTGTAATGCACTAAGAATGACCTACCACTTCTGCAATTTCATAAAAAGAGGCAGTTTGCTCAATATCTGCCTTGGCTGAGCATGGTGGTGCAGGCCTATAATCCCAGTACTTATGAGTCTGAGGCCAGTCTGGGTTACTTAATGAGTTCAAAGCCAGCCTGAACTACACAGTGAGACCCTGTCTCAATACACACACACACACACACACACACACACACACACACACACACACACACACACACACACAGGTCCTCTGCTCTTTCCATGTGAGATGGCCACACACACACACACACACACACACACACACACACACACACACACACAGGTCCTCTGTTCTTTCCATGTGAGAGATGGCCATCCACTAACTAGGACTGGTTCCTCACTAGACACGTGATCTTGGCCTTCCCAGCTTCTATACTTCCAAGTTTTTCTTGTTTAAGAAAAAATCCCGTCCCCCCAAACCAAAAAATGTCAAGCCATGTATATGAATGAAAGGCTGTGAACAGTTTCAGATTAATGAGCGATCCCTATGGGTCCTGGACCAGCAGCAAGGGTGAGGACTAAGACAACTGGTGAATGTAGGTATGGAATATGGGTTTGTGTTATGTATTCATGGCAATATCCTAATTTTGATAACTGTTCTCTGATTACCCATGAAGTTTTTGTGCTTAGGAAAGACTGACTCAAGTATTTAGAGGTGAAAGGTTTAAAGTATGCAACTTATTCTCCAATGTTTTAAAAAAAAAAAACAAAAACCAACATGAACATAAATAGCTCAAATGAGTGACAAAGTCGCATGGGGCACAAGTCTTGACAACTGGTAAATCTTTGTTAAGAGGGAAAGGGTGTTCTTCATACTATCCGCAACTTTTCTGAAAGTATGAAATTCTATTAAAAAAAAAAGGAAACAAGCCGGGCGTGGTGGCTCACACCTGTAATCCCAGCACTCAGGAGGCAGAGACAGGCGGATTGCTGAGTTCGAGGCTTGCCTGGGTTACATAGTGAGCTCACGGCCAGCCTGAACTACAAAGCGAGACCCTGTCTCAAAAAAAAAAAGGAAACAAGGGCCGGAGATTTAGCTCAGTGGTTCTGGCACCTGCCTCTCAAGTGCAAGGTCCTGAGTTTGATCCCTAGTAACCACATACATGCTGGGTGTGGTGAAACACCCACCAGCAATCAATACCACATACCACAGTGCCGGGTGTGGTGGCTCACGCTTGTAATCCCAGCACTTGGGAGGCAGAGGCAGGAGGATTGCTGAGTTTGAGACTTGCCTGGGCTGCATAGTGAGCTCAGGGCCAGCCTGAACTACAAAGCGAGACCCTGTCTCAAAAAAAAAAAGGAAACAAAACAAAAGAGAGCAAATGGACTCACCTTTCATCACTATTCAGTATACTGAGCACAGGGTCCACAGACAGTATGCCATATAACTCAAGAACATCATTTACTTTGAAACAATCACAGTCTTCATAGACCTAACAAGTAACCACATGAAAACATGTTAGTACTAAGTGATTCAAAGTCTAAGAAATTAGTCTTAAAGTAATAATACTTTAGAATTTAGGTTAAAAAATGGACCTTAAAGTAACTACTTTATTTCATACACTGACACCTGGGCAATAAGGAACTTGCCTGAAGCCATTCTGCTAGTCAGCAAGTAGGGCAAAATCAAAGCACAGATCCTGACCCACACATCAGTGGCTATTTTAAGTAGGCCACACCATTAAATAAAAAGAGGCTTTCCCAGTTTTCCCAAAGACTGTAGCTAAAACTTACCCTTTTATTAACTATTAACCATACTGAGAAAGAAAAAAATATAAGCCAGGATGATTAATTTTAGACTTACAAATTACACAATATCAGGGGCTTAACACTAAACTTATAATAGTCACAAGACTTTTCACAATAAAAAAGAAACTCAGAACTGTCCATATGAACTTTAGAAAACTAAGCTTCTTCCTGATGAGAACTGATGGTGGGGGGGGAATACAAAGTTTAAACTGCAAAGAGTAAAAACGGAAATTCCTAGTAATCATTTCTGGACCTCCTATCACTTACAAGAATGAAAAAAAGAAACGACAGAAAAAAACAAAAATAGAAGCAAAAACAATAACAAACCAGAATAAGCAAGACAGAATAACCTTTCAACAGAATTTTTTCTTCTATTTTATCCTAAATTCAAGTGAGTTATTATTATTTAAAAAGTCTTGTCCAGTACTGTGAATTGATCCGAGGCTTTACAATGAGCTCCAACCCAGCACTTCTGTATTATTTTGTTTTGAGAGAGGGTCTTCCTAAGCTGCTAAACTGCCTAGGCTGGGTCTGATCTTACAAGGTTACTGCCTCAGTCCACATGTGATTACAGGCATGTGCCACCACACCTGGTTTGTGAAAAGAGTTTGGGTAAGACAAGGAAGAATGGCAAAAATAGATACTATAAAATTAGAATAGGCCAGGCATGGTGGCTCATTCCTATAATCCCAGCACTCGGGAGGCAGAGACAGGAGGATTGCTGAGTTTGAGGCTTGCCTGGGCTACATAGTGAGCTGAGGGCCAGCCTGAACTACAAAGCGAGACCCTGTCTCAAAAAAAAAAAAAAAAAATAGAATGGTAATTGGAATGAAGTAGACATGAGTTAAAAAGTTGTCCCATTTCCATGTCTGACATATTCTTTGATTCTTTATGAATGTTGCAACAGACAGAAAAAGGATTCTCTAAAGATGTTTATAATCTAACCCTTGGAACTTGGGTTATTTTTATGTATGAAAAATTTCTAGGTGTGATGGAGAAATTATTTGGGATTATCATGGTGGACCCAGTGCAATCACACAGATCCACAGAAAGGGGAACCTTTCTTGGCTACAGTCAGATGGAAATGTCACTATGAAAAATGATCAGACAGATGCAACGTGGCTGGCCTTAAAAACGGGGAAGGGCCAAGTTAAAGAATGTGGGCCAGCTCTACAAACTGGGTAAGGCAGAAATGAAAGCAAACAGAAAAACCGCAGATTCTCCTCTAAAACCTACAACAAAGAATGAAGCCTTCTTCAGTAGTTTGATTTTACCCCATGAGACTCACATTGTATTCCTAACTCAAGGCCTGTTAACTAACAAAATTTTTGTTCCTGGAGGTTTCTAAAATTTTACTGATTAGTTGCATCACCAATGAAAACTGATAAAAACAGAGTTCTCCACATCAGTTACCTAGTTACCTAGTTCTCCACATCAATTACCTAGACAGGTAACACACCTGTCTATGTCTGGGGTAAGAAAGATTTTTACACTACCTTTACAAGGCAGGCAGGGCCCTTCTCTCCAGGCAATGGGAAATTCAGATCAAAAGGAGAAGAGAGGTTCAGGGAGCTCAGCTGCTGCCCTGTGGAAGCTTCAGTTTCTAAACGTTTTGGCTCTCCACACCACTGAAGACCACCGCCGACGCTCCCTAAATTCAAACAACAGCATTGCACTTAGTCATTTCTAAGGTACCATGAAGAAAAAGAACATTCCAAAAGTATTTCCCAAGTATGATGATGTAAATGATGATTCTGAGTTTGAACAGATCATATTATTAGCATTTTTTTGTATTGTGGATTGAATTCTTGATTCCCCCACATTGTTATAATTTTAACATATACTAACAAAACCCTTAACTCACAAGAGAGCAAGTATGAATCTGAAAATTTTAAATCTTTTCCTATTACAAAATAGAAACAAATTATTCCTATCAAAATCACATATTTTAAAAAAGTTAATATTCAACATGGTTATTTCAATATGCGATTTAGGAAATACATGCTCTACTTACTAAAAAAATACCTTGGTAGAATATACTTTCTTATTGGACAGAATAAAGCCAGACAACAATAAAGTCATCTAACAAATATTTAGTAATATCTACTATCTACAAAGAATCACAAGCAAATGGGAACATATAAGTCATTAAGACATCCCTTACTCCTGTAGTAGTTCAATTTAGGGTTGGAACTAATTAGAATAAAAATATAACCTACCACACACTACTCAGTAAGAATACAAAGGAACAAACTATTGATACAACAATTTAGATGGATTGCAAGTAAATTATGCTGGAAAGCAAGAGCCAGTTGCCAAAGTTTAGATATGATTCCATTTATATAATATTCTTGTAATCACAAATTTATTGAGGTAGAAAATAGATTAGTCAGGGGATCAGGGGTTTGTGTGGGAGAGAGAGTAAGTATGATCACTGAAAGCAATGTGAAATCTAGTCTAAATCTTGGCTGTCAGCATGGCTACATGAATCTGCACATGATAAAACTGTACAAAATTAAATACAAACAAATGCTTGTAAGAATGCAAACTCTGAATAAGGCTGATGGACTGTATCAATGTCCATTTCCTGGCTATAACATTCCATTAAAATTATGTAAGATATCACCATTAAGGGTATATGAGAAATCACTGTACTACTTTCTTTTAGTTTTTCTGAGACAGAATCTATGTAATTCAGAGTGACATTAAGTTAGCAGTAATTCTCCTGCCTCAACCTCCCAAGTGCTGGGATTAAAGGTCTGCATCACCATGCCCAGCTTCTGTATTATTTCTTATAAGTAAATGTAAATCTATCCATATCAAAATAAAAGGTCAATCCTCAACTGCTTAAAAAACAAGGTGAATTTTACATAAAAATAAGGCACTCAAGTGTGTTAAAAACCATTATAAGTTTTTAACCTATAATTCATTTTAAAAGTGCAAGAAATAGAACTGGATTTCTTAGTGCATACCTGTTATCCCAGTACTCAGGAGGCTGAGGCAGGAAGATTGCCCCAAGTCTCAGGCCAGCATGGGATATACAGTGAGTGCCAGGCCAGACTGGAATATATAGCGAGATCCTACTTCAAACCCGTAACTTCTAAAAAACCCCAAACAGGAGTAGGGGTGGAGGGAGGAATATAAAGAAGCATCAATTGCTTAGGTAATAACAGAATGACCATACTTCCTTGGTTTGAATACATCACTGTTTTGTTGTATACTATTCATTTGAAAGAAATTTGGGAATGAAGAAAAATACTACTGATGTATTTGTATATATTCATTGTAAAACATTAAAATTGTTTAACTATGATTCAGTAGTCAAGAAATTTGGTAACAGGAGTTCATAAAGTAGAATGTTTCAACAAAACTCAATGGTCTGTTTACCAGTGACTCTTGCAAATAGTGACTGACCAGACTGATCTGTTTTACTTCTTCCCTAAATCCTTAGTTACCAGCACATGAAAAGTGAAAAGAAGGGTTGTAAGGTAGGTAAGGGAATGGGAAAAAATGAGAATTAACTTGTGTCATATACTGGTACAAATTTTTTTTTTTTTTTTTTTTTTAGACAGGGTCTTGCTTTGTAGTTCAGGCTGGCCGTGAGCTCACTATGTAGCTCAGGCGAGACTCAAACTCAACAGTCCTCCTGTCTCTGCCTCCCAAGTGCTGGGATTACAGGCATGAGCCACCACGCCCGGCCCTGGTACAAATTCTTAATGTTCAAGTGTGATCATGATGCGTTTATAAAAGTACCTATTTCACAATTAAAAGAAAGATAAGCTTATCAACCTGTCTTAACGAAGAGATCTGTTACTCAAAAAGGCTGAGAAAAAATAACATAACGTGGCAATTCTGAAAGTCTCCCAGTGCTTAGAAAAGTTCAACTTTTGGTCTCTGTGTTTTAATCAGAATTAGTTGTATTTTAAGCACATTTTAAAAAATAAACCACCACAAATTCATCTGCTATACCACAATTTTGTGCTTTTCTTTTGGTATTTTTAGTCCTAAAAAATTAAATGAAAGCACCATAATTCAAACAAGAAAGTGAGAAAGGATATTCTTGAATATAATAAAGTAATTTTTAAGGTAAAATAATATGCCCTCATATAACCTAAGAGTGGGGATAAAAATAAATATGAAGATACAAAAGACCTTTTTCAGCTTACCACCTGAGACTCTAGAAATGTACACTGCAGCAGCTACTTCTTGTTAAGTGATGCCTAACTGCTAATTACAAGGAATACTGTAAAAACTTTCCAGAACTAACATCTACAATCTGTGTGTGTGTGGGTCCACGTGTGTGAGTGTTGCTGAGGATTAAATCCAGGACCTTGTACCTGCAAGCAAACACTCTACAACTAGTTACACCCCCAGACTCAAAATTACCCACAATTTTCATAAACCAGAAGGCCACCATATCATTACCAGCTCCTAAATGAATGTAAGTATGTATGTCTGTATGTTTGTATCTCTTTTTTGGGAGACAGGGTCTCAGTGTGTAGTGTTGGCTGGCTTTGAACTCACTATGTACTGAGGGCTGAACTTGGACTTGCAGCAATTCTTCTGTATCAGCCTTTTGAGTATTGGCATTTCAAGCATGAACTACCACATCCAGCTCTTAGAACTATAACAATTAACTCTGTAAACAAATCTATTACAGCAAAACAGGAGACATCTACAGGAAGCCTGTTGGTACACACTACCTGTTTGTCTGGCACCTGTGTGTTGGTCTTTCTGTTTATGGGGCTGTAGGTCCATATCTTCATCATCTTCATAACTCCTCTTGTGACGACTGGGAGTGTAGGATGTCGAGGGACTAACTCGAGCTTGGTTTGCATTAACATATGCGTTAAAAGGTTAAGAAAAAGCTACCATGAGCTGAGGAATATCCTAAATTCTGTTAATTATATGACTAATAAAAGATTACTAGTTGGGCAATTCATTAAAAATAGTCTTTTTTTTTTTTTTTTGGAGACAATGTCTCACTTTGTAGTTCAGGCTGGCCCTGAACTCACTATATAGCCCATGCTAGCCCGAACTCACAGCAATCCTCCTGCCTCTGCCTCCCAAGTGCTGGGATTACAGGCGTGTACCACCCCAGCACTGGGGTATGCAGCTACTGGGAATCAAACTCAGGACCATGCACTTGCCAGGCAGAAGCCAGAACCATTGAGCTAAATCTCTGGCCAATGAAGTATTTTTTAAAGGAGGCCAGATCTCCAGTTTTGGTCATGAAAATATATCTCCTATGATCCTGCAACAGCCATTCAACTGGACAAAGTAAGAGAAGCAACTGCCTTCAGGCACTGGACAATATGGAGCAGAAGGTACAATCATGTAAGAGAGGAGATGCACACCAAGGTCAAGTCTGTACCCTCCCAACTTTAGGAGAAGCAGTCCCCAAACTGCAGCAACTCACCATGCTTGTGAGAGAAAATACACATGTAGTTCAGGGTTACTCAAGTAACTATAGTTTGCAGAAAAGTAAAAGCAAATGAAAACAGAAGACCTAAAAATCTGTACCGGTTCCACCTGTATTTCTGGTCAAATGATTTCTTGAAGCTTAACAGAGAACAGGGGCTGTTAAGCCAAGGATTAAATGAAGCTGCTGGAAGTACCAGGACTGGGCCTGCTGAATTTTCCAGGCATTTAAAACCTCAAAGTAGTGCATTTCCTAAGGACTGTCTTACACAGCAAGGGCTCACTATTCCACATCTGCCTTAACAAATCCCCAAACCATGACTATACAAATCAAATGTGCCAGTAAATTACCTGTCAGAAATAAATGTAGTGTTCTTTTTTTTGAGTGGGAGTCTCCTATGTTGCCTAAGGTGGTCTCTTAACTCCTGGGCTCAAGCGATTCTGCCCACTTTAGCCTCCCATGTAGCTAGGACTGCAAGGATCCAACATTCTTTTTTTCACTTTTTTGAGAGAGGGTTTTGCTTTGCAGTGTAGGCTGACCTCAAACTCACAGTGATCCTCCTCTCAGTTTCCTGAGTGCTGGAAGCACAGGCCTATGCCACCATGACCAGCCCAACTTTCTTGAAGAGACAGAAAGTGAAGCTCTCCACAGTACTATACTACACACACGAAAAATTAGAATCAGTCAAAAACTCAGAGGTAACCTGGATATCAGGAAGGATATGAAAACACAATTACAATTCACAACTTCAAGAGAAAAAAATAGGTATAGTGAGTAAACAAACAGGAAAATTATTAGAGAAGTCCTATCAATGAAAAATCTTAATATGAGAATACCTGAAATGAGAAAAACTGAATGAGACTGATGGCAAAATGGAGTTACGAGAAAACGCCAGTGAACCTGAACACAGGGCTAGAAGCAAAACAGAAATATTAAAAGCAGCCAAAGGAAATAAAAGACTTTATACAAGGGAGCGATAAAAACAATGGCTAGCCGGGCCAGAGGGTTAGCTCAGTGGTTGCGGCGCCTGCCTCACAAGTGCAAGGTCCTGAGTTCGATCTCCGGAAACCACATACAATGCTGGGCGTGGAGACTCACGCCCACCAACAATCAATACTGCATACCACAGTGCCGGGCGTGGTGGCTCACGCCTGTCATCCCAGCCCTCAGGAGGCAGAGACAGGAGGACTGCTGAGTTCGAAGCTTGCCTGGGCTACATAGTGAGCTGAGGGCCAGCCTGAACTACAAAGCGAGACCCTGTCTCAAAAAAAAAAAAACGAAAAAACAATGGCTAGCCTTTTATCAAAAAACAACAGTGACCGAAGTACAAAAGTACAGTACCATTAAACTATAGGGAAAGGGCCTCATGTGGTGGTGCAAAGCTGTAATACCAGCACTCAGGAGGCTGAGGCAGGCAGACTGCTGTGAGGTCCTGGCCAGCCTAGACTACACAGTGGGTTTGAGGCCAGTCTAAACTAGAAGCAAGACCCTGTCTCAAAAAACCAAGAAGAAACAAAAACCACCACCCAACCAAACAAACAAAAAAATCCCCACAAGTCTGTGCATTTCAGTGTATGTGAACCATGACTAAAAACTATAAACCAAATGAATAAATGAAAACATATTTCCATAGTCTCCTCTCAAAAGAACCAATATGCTTTCATTAAGGAAATGTAAATGAATTCTAATTTGAAACTATATTTTAACCTAATTATCATGATGCTCTTTTCATATTTACAGTTCCATTTTTTTTTTTTTTTTTTGCAGTACGAGGGATTGAACTCAGGACCTTGTGCTTGCAAGGCAAGTGGTGGTCCCACTGAGCTAAATCCCCAGCCTTGTTTTCTCTCTCTCTCTTTTTTTAACCAATCTACCTAAATCCTTTATTTGACTGACTGTGTTACTGGGGATTGAACCCAGGGCCTCACACTGAGCTACCGCTTCATCCTTTTTTATTTTGAGACAGTGTCTCACTGAGTTTCCAGGCTGGCCTCACATATAATTTTTCTCCTCAGTTTCCTAAGTAGCTGAGATTACAGACATGTACCAACATACCTGGGTAACTCAATCTTTCCCACAGTTCTTAAACTGTAAGAATCCACCAGAATTTTAGCATTTCTTAATGAATACTTAGGTTTTATACTTTACTAAATTAAAGCTCTATAAATGAAGAATGATTTTTTTCCAGCTAGCTTCACTAAGCACTAAGACAACTAGATACTTGAAACTTGAATTGTGGCCTTTTTTCATTAAAAAAATAATTAGAAATGATTCAACACCCGTTTCAGATAAAGGATATTTCTTTTACCCACATAGATTCCCCAGGCACTGGAACACAGTAGAAAGTCTGTCTTTCCAAAGTGGTAGATCGTGGAGAGTTTAAATCAAGTTCTTGTTGAGGCTGTGACGTACACAAACATTTTTAACAATTGAGAAACACAAAAATTTTAAAAACTAGCAAATATATTTCCATATTTATAAAACCATAGTATGTATGTTGCCTCAATAATTAACAAGCAACTAGTTCCTACCATTTTAAAAAGAAACTGGTAAAATAATTTCAAGTGAAATAATCAAAACACTACTCCTCAAATCCATAATACACAATAACCTCGGTTACAAATGGAAAATTTTTTTTCTTTCTTTCTTTTTTGGTGGTGCCGGCAATCAAATTCCAGCCCTTGTGGCTACAAGGTAGACATGGCACTACTGAGCTAAATCCCTAGCCATTTTTCTTTCTTTTTGGCAGTACTGGGCATTGAACCCAGGGCCTTCACACTGAGTTTTTTATAAATCTAGCCCTCTTTTATTTTAAGACAGGTGAGGCTAGAACTTGTAATCTACCTGCTGCAGTCTCTCAGAGTACTTTAAATCCTTTTCAGTTATTTTCAAAGACAAAGCTCAAGTCCAGAGTTCCATCTTCAAATGGTAATCCCATTGTCTCTTTCATAGAAAGAGACACTCTCTTTCCTCACTTCTCTTTCAGCCCGTTGCCAGATGCCAAGATCACTGAGCTACATTACACTATCAGACACTGGAAAAACTATATGCTACTCTAGTCTAACACGTTAGTATTTCTTAAACAAAGGGTCTAGTCCAACACTGATAAAGTTAACCTACTACTTTTGGCACAACATTCACTTTATGGAAACACTCTAAAAGAAAAAAAAAAAAACACTAGGACACCCAGAGTTTGAGATTAAACAACCCATCCTTAGAATGAATTTACTACTCTAAATAATTGTTGGAAGTTACCCCTATGTTTAATAAAATTTTTAAAACTTTATTTCCAAATGAAGGGTGTTTTGGCCACTAAATTATGATATTTTATTCAATCACTTATGACTTTTCCTGAAAATTAACAAGCTGATTTTAGGGTTTATAAATTAGTCTGTCTTTCTGATAGTGTCTTACTATGCAGTTTAGCTGGCTTTGAATTTGTTATCTTGCCCAGGCTGGTCTTAAAACTGCAAACCTTCCAGCTTCAGCTTCCAGAGTGCTGGGATTATAGACATATGTCAGCTAACTCAATCTCTTGAGGTCTGGTTAATCAAAAGTCAGTGTGCCAGAATATAACCAGCTCTATACAACCTGATAAAACCACCTATCTACCAACAAAGGAGGAGATGCAGAATGTAGCTAACTCCATTCTACAGAGTCCCTGCCTAAGCAGGTGCCTTCCCACCTATGATCTTTATTTTCATCCCAAATGCTGAGAATTAGGGTCTGTGTTTCAATAGGAACACAAGAGAAACAGCAAATTGTGAAGACATTTGTGGTTAATCCATTTGTTTTGACATGTTAATCATTTTTACTATTAAACTAGAAATACATGTTAGGTGCCAGACATTTTCAACAGGGGTCCAGATGAAATTCAATTTAATTCTGCATGTTGTTCCTCTATTATCAGAAAAGTGATGTTAAAAACAAATGAAATGCAGATTTTTCCACAGTTCCTCTATACTGTTCTTTTATTAAGTTTCGACTTTAGGACTGTCTTCTTTCATGACTCCAATTATATCCAAGGTTCTACTTTTTTCCCCTAATACAATACTGAAATGTAAGAGAATGTCTGTTACCTCTTTTTACCAATGGGAAGTTTATTAAAATGTGTATATATGCTTTAATACTGGGAATATAGCTCAACGGTAGAATGTGTGTGTTCAGATAGCATGTATGAGGCCATGTGTTGAATCTCCAGCATTAAAAAAAAAAAAAGGCCAGGCATAATGGCATGCAACTGTAATCTAAGCATTTGATAGGCTGAGGCAGGAGGACTTTAGTTCAAGGCCAGCCTGAACTAAATAGTGAGACACTGACTTAAAACAACAAGAAGACAAAAGCCTCATAGGAAGATAGGATTTAATTATGTTTAACTGAGCAAGTGCTCAACCTACGTTTATTTTTCACTTTTATTGAAAAAGAATTTACATGTATTTAAATCCAAGTATACAGGTACTGGGAAAATAAATTTTGTCACAATATTCTATTCTAAGAGCTCTTTAAAAGACAAAATACAAAAACCACATCAGAAAAACTCAAATAAAACTAAATACTGCACAGGATATTTTAGAACTTGTTACCCACAAGAAAAACTAAAATCAAAATAATAAATTCTTTGCTGAGGAAAACCTTTCTATTAAAGAGGTTTTGCATATCTTAAAGACACATACCCCACACTCTGCTATATCTCTGTATTTTCCAAAATGAAGAACCTATGACCCAAAACAAAAGACAACATCATTATTATCAGCACAATCCAACAAAATCATAAGCACAAAGTTTCATAAAAAAAAAAAATACATACACGGGCTTTTGTGTTTTGGTTAACCGTTTCATAAACTCCCATGTAAAACTCAGGGTCAAACATATCCTGAATCATGCAACGAAATTTTACAAAGCTGTTAGGTTTCAAATAATGAAGGGGAACTTCATTCAGTGATGGTACCTTGAAAGAAAATAATCAAATAAATTACCAAAATACCTTCTCTATAAAACACAAAGTATAGACACATATCTAGGCTACATATCTGGACACAAATTCATTCTCTCTCTCCTCTACATGCATGCATGCCCTATTAGGAAATCAAATGATCCCAACATTCAATACAACTGCTAGACAAAAGAACTTTAGAGTTTTTTGCAAGTTTCTGTGAAAATACTGGACCAAACATAAAACTTGGCATGTTTTTTCTTCCTAACCTATCAATGAGCAGGAAAACATTTACTTACTGATTCTTTTTTTTTTTTGAGACAGGGTCTCGCTTTGTAGTTCAGGCTGGCCGTGAGCTCACTGTGTAGCCCAGGCAAGCCTGGAACTCAGCAATCCTCCTGTCTCTGCCTCCCGAGTGCTGGGATGACAGGCGTGAGCCACCACGCCTGGCACTGTGGTATGTGGTATTGATGGCTGGTGGGCATGTGTCTCTATGCCCAGCATTGTATGTGGTTACCGGGGATCAAACTCAGGACCTTGCGCTTGCAAGGCAGGTGCCGGAACCACTGAGCTAACCCTCTGGCCCTACTTGCTGATTCTTAAAATTCATACATGCCAATTCTTTTAAAATGAAAGTAATAAACTAAAGGAAATAGATGCTCTTAACAACCAGTTTATCATAGAAAGGAACATGGTCAGTTACTGCCACCTAGAGGAATAACACAGGAACATTTTTTGGCTTTAATTTATGTTGCCAAAGAAATCAAATTATTAATACTACATATAAATTTAAAGCAGTTGTAGATAGTAACCTACATTTTTTTTTTTTTAGGCAGAACCTCACTATGTAGCTGAGTGTAGTCTTCAATTCACTATGTAGCCCAGACTGGTCTGAACTCACAGACATCTTCCTGCCTTAGATTCTGGAGTGCTGAGATTACAGGCATGCACTAGCACAAATGTAATTTAAAAATACATCTATGTATTTTTAAATTACATTTGTGTTGTTACACTACTGAAAGGACCTGTAGTCTGCTCACCCCTCCCCAAAAGATCAATAAACTTACCCATTTAGGAGCATTATTTTCCTTCAGCTTTTCCTTAAAATACTCAATAACTTTCTTCTCCCAGTCAGGATTAACTCCATTTTGGGCTGAAAGAGAAATGTAGTTTTGAAAGCTAAAGATACAATTTGTAGTAACAGACTATGTTCAGGTGAGTTGTACCTTTGCTTATTTAGTTAAAATGGAGCTAAAATTTGCTTAAGATGCCTGAAGCACTCACAGGTTCTCAAGAAACCTGTCCTGTGCAGGGATGGCCACTGTAAATCTGTAGGACAATGATCTGCACATTCAGTTTATACCCTCACCAACACCTACCCAATGAGAGATCGGGCGGCCCAGCCAAGCAGCATGAGCTGCCCTTTGTAAAGCAACATTCTTTAAGATATTTATAAATATTTTTAAAAATTTTACAATTACCCTGAAATGAGGAGCAGAGAATGTTTTTGTAGCTTTCTATTTCAGAATAACTTTAAAACTATAAATTATAGGTAGTGCAAAGAACACCTGTCCTTGCCTCCTTTAACATTTGTTTTCTCATAGACTTTTCTGACTCATGAAGTTGCACAAATCATATATTTTCACTTCTAAATACTTCAGTGTGTGGCTCCTATGGAAATTATTTCATAGTATAACCACAGTTTTGTTATCAAACTTGGGAAATTCAAAATCACCTGAGGAGATTCTGACCACTTGCTTCTTTTTTAGAACTGGTCTTTGCCTAGATAAGTAAAAGTGCTTGGAAACCCTGCTAAACATGGTGTTACCAGGATTATTTTTTAACAGACTTAGCTCCATAGCAAGTATAGGCAAAATTCCTTTCTTCTACATTTCTATAGCTTCTGTGTTGATAAACACAAATGGTGGAAATTAAAGGAAATAATACTGAGTGTAGAGAAAATATATAGTTCTGCAAAATAACACCCATCTGTTTTCAGTCACAGTACCTGGGATTGAACCAAAGGCCCTTTATCACTGAGCCACTTCTCCAGGTTTGTACTCCTTTTGGTTTTTGTTTCTGTAGTGTGCAGGATTTAACCAAAGGCCTTCACACTGAGCTACATCCTCAGCCACACCCCTACAGGGCCTCACTAAATTGCCCAGGATGACTCTCAACTATCTCTCTGTATAGCTAAGCTGCTTATCTATTCATCTGCTGAAGAATACTTAGATTGTCTGCAGGCTTTAAATACTCTGAACAAAGTAACTATAAATATTTGTGCTCAAATTTGGTAAACATCCAGACATGGCACAGTTGAGTATCTGGTTAGATGTAGTTCTTTTCTGATTTTGGTTTTTTGACACAGGATCTTGCTATATAGTTCAGCCTGGCTTTGAACTCACTATGTAGCCCCGGCTGACCTCAAACTCATGGCCATCCTCCTGCCTTGGCCTCCTGAGAGGTGGGATTACAGGCATGTATCATCATGTCTTATCATATTAAGATTCCACTGTTTTCCTGAGTGACTCTGCCATTTTGAATTCTTACCAGACACATATAATAGATTAGTTGTTTGTATACTTGAAACTTGGTGTTGGCTGTTTTATTTTTAATTTTAGTTGTTCTAATAGATAACTCATCATGGGTTAAATTTGCATTTCCTGAGAGCAAATGATACTAAACTCTTTTCAGTTCGAGTATTTATTGTTTGTTTGTTTTTTTTTTTGAGACAGGTTCTCACTTTGTAGTTCAGGCTGGCTCTGAGCTCACTATGTAGTCCAGGCAAGCTTCGAACTCAGCAATCCTCCTGTCTCTGCCTCCCGAGTGCTGGGATTACAGGCGTGAGCCACCATGCCAGGCACTGTGGTATGTGGTATTGATGGCTGGTGGGTGTGAGTCTCCACACCCAGCATTGTATGTGGTTTCCTGGGAACGAACTCAGGACCTTGGGCTTGCTAGGCAGGCGCAGGAACCACTGAGCTAACCCTCCCACCTGAGTATTTATTGTCTTTATACCCTCTCTAGTGAAATTTTTTTTTTTTTTTTGAGACAGGGTCTCGCTTTGTAGTTCAGGCTGGCCCTGAGCTCACTATGTAGCCCAGGCAAGCACCGCGAACTCAGCAATCCTGTCTCTGCCTCCCGAGTACTAGGATGTCAGGCGTGAGCCACCACGCCCGGCACTGTGGTATGTGGTATTGATTGCTGGTGGGCGTGAGTCACCACACCCAGCATTCTATGTGGTTACCCGGATCGAACTGAGGACCTTGCACTTGCGAGGCAGGCGCAGGAAACACTGAGCTAATCTCTGGCCCCTCAAGTGAATTTTTAAGACTGATCTTTTACTCCCTTTGTGTGTGTGTGTGTGTGTGTGTGTGTGTGTGTTCTGTACAAAGGATCAAACTCGGGAAATTGTTCTTGCAAGGCAAAGTGTTTGGAATCACAGCTAAATCCCCGGCTCTTTTACTTGAAGCAAGGTTGAGTACTACTAATTTCTTTTATATTCTAGATATGGAAACTTTTTCCAACATGTTGTTTTCAAATATACTTTTTTTTTTTGAGACAGGGTCTCACTTTGTAGTTCAGGCCAGCCCTGAGCCCACTATGTAAGCCCAGGCAAGCCTTGAATTTAGCAATCCTCCTGTCTCTGCCTCCCAGAGTGCTGGGATTACAAGCATGAGCCACCACGCCCGGCACTGTGGTATGTGGTATTGATTGCTGGTGGGTGTGAGTCATCACACCCAGCATTGTACATGGTTACTGGAGATCCAACTCAGGACCTCGCGCTTGCGAGGCAGGCGCTGGAACCACTGAGCTAAATCTCTGGCCCTTAAATATACTCTTTCATTTATAGCTTGTATTTTCATTCTCCTAATAATATTAATTTACAGGGGAAAATCTTTAAATTTTAATGAGCCTAATGTATCAGACATTGTGCCACTGATGTCATGTATTAAAAACTGTTTGATGCTGGGCGTGGTGGCTCATACCTGTAATCCGCGCTCTCGGGAGGCAGAGACAGTAGGATTGCTGAGTTCGAGGCTTGCCTGGACTACATAGTGAGCTCAGAGCCAGCCTGAGCTACAAAGTGAGACCCTGTCTCAAAAAAAAAAAAAAGAAACATACAAATGTTAACATGATTTCACTTATATTAGATAACTAGGACAGGCAAATTCAGAGAGACAAAAAGCACATTAGAGATTTAAGAGCAGACTAGAAGCAAGGGCTGAAGAGAGGTATATGCATTTTAACTTAGGGTTAAGTTTGAATTACTTGTGGTGTGGAGGACAGAATAATGGCCTCTCCAAAGATGTTCACACCCTACTCCCAGAAACTGTGAATATATGTTACGTGGCAAATGGAATTAATATAGCAGATGGAGTTAAGGTCAATAATTAACTATCTTATAACAGGGAGGTTATCTGGGTAGGTTACATATAATCACAAAGGTCCTTAAATGTAGACGAAACAGAAGAGGAAGTTAGATTTAGAATGGTATGACACTGAAAAACTTGACTCATTCACTGGCTTCGCAAACAGAAAGGAGCCATAATTCATGAAATGTATGCAGAAATGTAGGGGAAAATATTGATAAGATAAATACTAAAAGGGCCGGAGGGTTAGCTCAGTGGTTCCGGCGCCTGCCGCGCAAGCTCAAGTGCAAGCGCAAGGACCTGAGTTCGATCCCTGGTAACCACATATAATGCTGGGCGTGGAGACACGCCCTCCAACAATCAACGCCGCATACCACAATGCCAGACGTGGTGGCTCACACCTGTAGTCCCAGCACTCGGGAGGCAGAGACAAGAGGATTGCTGAGTTCGCGGCGGCTTGCCTGGGCACTATAGTGAGCTCAGGGCCAGCCTGAACTACAACGCGAGACCCTGTCTCAAGAAGCAAAAAAAAAAAGATAAATACTAAAAGTTATATGACATATAGCTTAAACTAATAAGCTAAAAACTCAGATGAAACTCACAAATTCCTGAAAGAGTCCATACTGTTACATTTACATTTTTGTCCAAGAACAGTATAATACCAATATGAGAAACAAAAGAAAAGCAGCTAATAATTTTTCTCATGCCATTAAGTCCCATGTGCAGATAAAACTACAAAATTTCAGATCAAAGTCAGGCATGGTGGTACATGTCTATAGTTCTAACACTCTGCAAATCTGAGGCTGAAGGCTCTCAAATTGGAGGCTTGTCTAGGTAACTTAGTGACTTAGTAAGACTATGTCACAAAATAAAAACAGGACCTAGAATGTAACTCAGTTTGAAGGCCCTAGGTTCAATCACTAGTACTAAAAAAAAAATCCTATATAAAAGTTTAGTTAAGTGATATATGCCTATAGTCCCAACTACTCCAGAGACTGAGACAGAGGGTACACTGGTGCCCAAGAGTTTGAGACTAACCTACGTGATATGGCCTTAACTGTTCTCAGTCAAATTTAAAAATCAGATATCTGACAGTGAAATTATGACCAAGCAGTACTTATTCCAAAAAATGCAAGAGCAGTTCATTGTCAGAAAAACATCTACTTACGTTATCCAATATATTAAATGATTAAAGAAAAAGTGATTATCTCATTGATCTAACAAAGCTTTTTTTGGTACTGGGAATCAAATTCGACTTGCCAGGTAGGTGCTACATGGCTGAGCTACATCTCTGGCCCTGAACAAAGCTTCTGAGAAAGTTCAAAACCTACTTAATAATGAAAAATTATAAATTATGGCTTGACTGTAAAATTGGGTGTATAAACAAACCATCTGACCTTGATTCTTGAAATAGTGACTAACATAATCTAATGACAGGATTTATATTTCTTTCCCTATACAACCTTATACTAAATGCTACTCATTGGCTTTTTAAAATCAGTTTTTTGGCAGCACTGCAGATTAAACCCAGGACTTTGCATAAGCTAGGCAAGCACTCTATCACTGAGGTATACCCTTATACCCAGACCACATTTTGAGACAGGTTCTTTCTAAATTACCTAGACTGGTACTGAACTTGTGAACCTTGTACCTCAGCTTTCCTAGCAGCTGATTACAGCCATGTGACACAGCCTGGCTGGCTTTTAACTTCTATAATACTACTAGACTTTTAAAATACAAAGGAATTATAATTACAGACTAATACAAACTTTGGTAAGGCACAGTACCTGTCACAAATTAGAGGCAAAAAAAGCAGTATACTACATCAATTTCCTCATATTATAAAGTAGGAGCCCTGAAATATCACACAGTTGCTGGAGTGTTTGAATAGTTCCATTGCTTTTGTTATCTCAGATTCTATCATGTCCCTGATCTCTCCTTTTTTTTGTTTTTGTTTTTTTGGAGACAGGGTCTCGCTTTGCAGTTCAGGCTGGCCCTGAGCTCACTATGTAGTCCAGGCAAGCCTTGAACTCAGCAATCCTCCTGTCTCTGCCTCCCGAGTGCTGGGATTGGCGTGAGCCACCATGCCCGGCACTGTGGTATGAGGCATTGATTGCTGGTGAGAGTGAGTCACCACGCCCAGCACTGTTGTATGTGGTTACCGGGATCAAATTCAGGACCTTGCACTTGCAAGGCAGGCGCCGGAACCACTGAGCTAAATCTCCGGCCCCCTGATCTCTTCTTTAATCATGTCTTTCACTGTGGACAGCATGGAGATGTTCTAGGTTACACCTTTAAATTTAAAATGGGAGAACTGGATTATACAGAAAAAAAATTTTAACTTGGCTCCCTACTTCACACCATAGGCAAAAAATAAGAATGGATCAAATACTTAAACGTTAGGTAAACAGAAGAGGTAAGAACTATACACTAGAGTTCATAAAAATTAAAATCTCAGATCAGGTGGAGGTGACCCATGCTTGCATCCAAGCCTCTGGGAGGTTGAGGCAGGAGGATCGCCAGTTAAACCACAACCTGGACCCATTTTGTAAGACCCTATCTCAAAATTAGGGGGCATATCTCAGTGCAAAGATCCTGGGCTCAAGGCCCACTACCAAAACAAAAGAACATTTAACATAAAAGGCAGGCAAGGTGGCAAGCACAGATACCTTGGGAGGATACTTGGCAAGAGGATCACCTGAGCCCAGGAGTTCCAAAGCAGCATGGGCAACATAGCAAAACCCTGTATCGAAACCACAAATGAACTAGTTTTGGTGACACATGCTTAAAACCCCAGCACTTGGTCTGACACCAGTTACAGGCATGCCTGGGTTATATGGTGAGACTCTGTCTCAAAAATCTGAATACATAGTTACATACACTATTGCTATATGTCCCAGCTGAAGGTATACTCCTCCAAGTGAGTACATGCCCAGCAACCACCCTTTTAAATTTTTATAAGGCCAAGTATAGCTTGAAGTGATGATCCTGCCTCAGCCTCTCTAGTATGGGGATTACAGCTATGTACTACCACACCCAGCTCAACCAGAAGTATGTTGAGAGAACAATATATTCACATAAAAAATTGTACATGAATGTTTACAGCAGTACTATCCCCACAACTAAAAGGAGAAAAAAATTCATTTCTATCAGTGATAAAATGATATATACATAAAATGGAGTATTAACTTCCAGTCATAAAAAATGTAGTACTGGGCCGGAGGGTTAGCTCAGTGGTTCCGGCGCCTGCCTCGCAAGCGCAAGGACCTGAGTTCGATCCCCGGTAACCACATATGACGCTGGGCGTGAAGACACGCCCACCAACAATCAACACCGCATACCACAATGCCGGACGCGGTGGCTTGCGCCTGTCATCCCAGCACTCGGGAGGCAGAGACAGGAGGATTGCTGAGTTCGCAGTGGCTTGCCTGGGCATCATAGTGAGCTCAGAGCCAGCCTGAACTACAAAGCGAGACCCTGTCTCCAAAAAAAGCAAAAAAAAAAAAAAAAAGTAGTACTGACACATGTGATACCATGGACAAGCCTTGAAAATACTGTACTAAGTGAAAGAAGCCAGACCTTAAAGGCCACATGTTGTATGAATTCATGCATATAAAATGCCCAAAACAGGTAGAAATAGACTGTTAGGAGCCAGAGAATGGGGGGCGGTATTATATGTATAGGACTGGAGATTTAGCTCAGTAGTTCCAGCGCCTGCCTAGCAAGGGCAAGGTCCTGAGTTGAGTTTGAAGCCTGGTAACCACATACAACAAACAATACTGGGTGTGGTGGCACACCCACCAGCAATCAGCACTACATACCACAATGCCAGGCATGGAGACTTAGGCAGGAAGAGGAAGATTGAGACTACTCTAAGTCACATAGTTAAGGCCAGCCTAAAATGCATAGTGACATCCTATCTCAAAAAACAAAAGGTTAACTTTACATAACTTGTATGTCAATGAAAAATTTTATTTAAAAAAATACTAGAAGTATTTACTTCAATGGAAAAATAGTATACTCTTAATTACTATCTTGCTAGTTCTTTTTACATCTGCAAGCTATGATTTACTATTTAAAAATTCATGGGTGTGCCGGGCGTGGTGGCTCACGCCTGTAATCCCAGCACTCGGGAGGCAGAGACAGGAGGATTGCTGAGTTCGAAACTTGCCTAGGCTACATAGTGAGCCCAGAGCCAGCCCGAACTACAAAGCGAGACCCTGTCTCAAAAACAAAACAAAACAAAAAAAAACAAATAAAAATTCATGGGTGGGTGTTTGCCATATCTACCCAATCCATTATTTTCTAAAAACATTCTCATGATAAACCAGGCATGGTGGCACATAGCTGTAATCCCAGTACTTGAAAGGCTAACGCAGGAAGATCAGTGGGAATTCAAGGTCTGCCTGAAATAGTTGTGAGGCCCTGTCTCAAAAAAACCCAAAACAAAACAAAACAAAACAAAAATAATAAATAAATACATACATATACATATATATATGTATGTATGTGTATATATCCATCTATCCATCCATCCACACTGTCAAGGTGTGTGCCTTCTAAGTCATGACTGTCTCACCTAACACTGTACCATGGCCATGGCTGTAAGTGGAATCTTGATTCCTTGGAGGTGAGGGGGAAATGGAAATCAACCAGATTTTCTATAATTTGGGATGAAGGTAAAGGGAATCCTACTGCAGAGTGGAACTGAGAAGTCAATTTTGGAATTATAGGGTAGAGAAAGTTAATGTGCAGAGATAAATCCAAGTAGTATACCAGAAAAAAAATGATGAGCTGCTTGGATTGCTGCGAGTTTCCCAGTTCCTGACTCTACTCAGTCCTTTGGGTTTCACAATCTTATCATAAATAACTTTTTAGTAGCTCACTGGGCGCAAGCAGGTAGGAGAGATCCAAGTGGGACAGATAAGTGGGCTGTGCTCTATCTATTCAGATTCATGATAATAATAAGAGTGAACCAACTTTTAGTAGTCATTGGTTTTCTTTGTGGTCCTAGGGGTTGAAATCTGAGGCTTGCCTATGCCAGATAAGCATTCTAACGCTGAGTAACATCCCTTGCCTTTTTATTTTTTGACAAGGTTTTGCTATACTGCTTAGTCTGGCCCTTAACTTGTGAGCCTCCTACCTCAACCTTTCAAGTAGCTAGAGTTCCAGGCCATCAGTAGATCTTATTATTGCTTTACATTCTCTAAAAAGCTAGTGATGAAATACTTCAATCTGTTCTCCTGTACACATTACTGCTCTTTTTCACATGAATCAGTCTAGTTCTGTTACATATAACCAAAAATTCTTAAGTATGACCAAAACTCATCTGGTCCAACCAATATCTTCAAGCCAAACAGTAAAAAATATTAGAGTTGATAAGTACTCTTGTTTCTTCTCAAATTAAAAGCAGTTATAGCCAGGTGTGGGGCTAACATCTCTGTAATCGCAGCACTCTGGGAACCTGAGGCAGGAGGATTACAAAGTCAAGCACAGCCTGGGCAACTTAAAGACTCAAATAGATCAGCTGGGTGTTGTGACTCATGCCTATAATATTACCAGGAAGCTGAGGCAGGAAGGCTGCCATGAGTACAATGCCAACCTGGGGTATATAGTGAGACCCAGTTTTAAAACAAAAAAACAAAAAAGCTGGGGATGTAGCTCAGTGTAAAGGCTTTGGGTTCAATCCTCAGTATTTCACAATTAATGAACAGAAGTAGTTACAGCTGGGGACATTGGCAAGGACCTATAGTCCCATCTACTCAGGAGGGTGAGACAGAAGGATCACTGGAAAACAGGAGTTTTAGGCCAGCCTGGGCAACATGATGAGATCTCATCAAAAGAAGGGAGGGAGCACTTATTAATTTAACCAAGAAATTTTGTTCTTTAAATGAAAAAAGATCAAAAGAAAAAGTAGGGTGTAAAAATTTTTAAAGTTAGTGCCTTTAAAGGATGCAATTTGATATATGTCACTAATAAATAATCACTATGGAAACTAAGTCACCAGCACTACACACATAACAGGGCCCCAAGAAGATCCACTGAAGTTAGATACGATGGCATACAATTGTAATTTTAACACAGGAAGGCTGAGATAAGAGGATATCAGATTCAAACTCAGCCAGGATATTTAGCCACTTAGCAAGACCTTCTTTTAAAACATAAGAAGAGCTGGTGATGCAGCTCAGTATAAGGTCCTGGGTTTAATATCCACTAACCAAATCAAAACAAAACAATCTGTTAAACTATATTAACTCTTTAAGTCCTTGGGTGTTCAATGTTTTGTATATAAAATCAATTAGAAACTAAAACGATACACTAGCAGCCTTTGAGCCTTTATTTATATAAGAACACCTATAAAACATAAACTGGCTCAAAAAGATAAATTATGATTCATATAGGCATGATCATTGAACCACAGGGTTTCAAAACCAAGGAGAGGGCCGGGGATTTAGTTCAGTGGTTCCAATGTCTGCCTGGCAAGCGCAAGGTCCCAAGTTCGATCCTGCAAGTTCCCTAGTTTGACCCCTGGTACCACATACCACATCTGGGCGTGGTGGCTCACATCTGTAATCCCCAGTACTCAGGAAGCAGAGACAAGAGGATTTCCTCAAATTCAAGGTTAGCCTGAACTACAAAGTGAGACCCTGTCTCAAAAACAAAGAACAAAACCCAAGAAGAATCAGGATCCAAGTCTCATCAGAACTGTCCTAAACTTGAACTAGGGCAAAAATTACCATTCCAATTTACACCATTAATTAATCCATTGTTTTTGTTCAATAAATGCCTACTGAGGAGCTAGGTATGGTGGTACACGCCTGTAATTCCAGCACTTGGAAGGCAGAGGCAGAAGGATTGGTGTGAGTTTGAGGACAGCTTGGTCTATGTAGTGAGTTAAAGGCCATCTTGAACTGGACAGTGAAATTGTCTCAAAAAATCTTTTTCAAGCAGTGAAATCTGCAGACACAGGCCTCGAGCTGTCAGTCAGGATCTAGTGAAGGAACACAAGAAACAAAGTATTTCAACAAGGGGCTTGCGAACATGGAAAGGAGTAATAGACAAAGCAAATAGCAGATGCAAGATCCCAAGAGGCAGTGTTAAAATCACAGTACTGAACGGGCCAGAGATTTAGCTCAGTGGTTCCTGCGCCAGCCTAGCAAGCACAAGGTCCCTGGTTCGATCCCGATCCCCAGTAACCACATACAATAATACCTAGGCATGGTGACTCATGCTCACTGGCAATCAGTACCACATACCACAAATGCCGGGCTTGGTGGCTCAAGCCTCTAATCCCAGCACTCAGGAGGCAGAGGCAGGAGAACTGAGTTCGAGGCTTGCCTGAGCTACACAGAGAGCTCAGGGGCAGCCTTAACTACAAAGCGAGACCCTGTCTCAAAAAAAAAAAAAATCACATTACTGAAGATTCAGCTTGGCCAGGTTAGAGAATATGAAAGGAAACATAGTGATCAAGTCCACCAGCTAGGTAGGGGTGAATATAACAAGGGTCTTATAAACTACTTTGAAAAGTCTAGATTTAAAAATATGCTAGGAATGTACTCAGGGTGAAGGCCCTGGGTTTAATTTCAGTACTTACAAGGAAAAAAGTCTGGATCAGATATTGAGGGCAACAGGAAGTCACTGAAGGACTTGGTTCCAATGTAGAATGAAAAAGAGAAACTACACTGAAAAAAGAAGTTAGCTGGAGCAAGAAAGGAGCAGAAGGCAACAGTCATCCAAGAAAGAAACAACCACCTGAATTGTGACAGTAGTCTTGGAGATGAAGATCTCTGGAAAGACTAAAAAGATACTTAAGAATTAGAGCAGATGAAATATACTAACAATTCAGATCCTAAAAGAGACTCAGAAAGTAGGTGATTATCAAAACTAGCACCACAGGGCTGGAGGGTTAGCTCAGTGGTTCCAGCGCCTGCCTCGCAAGCGCAAGGCCCTGAGTTCGATCCCCGGTAACCACATACAATGCTGGGCGTGGAGACTCACACCCACCAGCAATCAATACCACATATCACAGTGCCGGGCCATGGTGGCTCACGCCTGTCATCCCAGCACTCGGGAGGCAGAGACAGGAGGATTGCTTAGTTTGAGGCTTGCCTAGGCTACACAGTGAGCTCAGAGCCAGCCTGAACTACAAGGCAAGACCCTGTCTCAAAAAAACAAACAAAAAAGCTAGCACCACATACTAAAAAGCAAGTACTCTAGATATGCATTGTGCACCTGACTTTTCTGAGGCAACAGCAATAACCTAAAGTACTTGTGCTGCCTAATACATCTCTGTTGATGTGTAGCTACTGAGCAGTTGAAATGTAGTGATACTGAGGAAATAAACTTTTGTGTAATTTTACCTAATTTAAATAACTATAAGTAGTTATTGCATCAGATAATCTAACTCTAGAATAGCCAACCAACTTAAAATATAACCGTGTTGTTTATGGTACCAGAATGGGAAAATAAATCGTTCAAATTTGGTTAGAAAGATGTCCAAGATATATTAAGAAATATCACAGGAGGCCAAGGGAGAAGGATGACATGTTCCAGCTCAACGTGGAAACTTTAGTGAAAATTTGTCTCAAAATAAAAAAATACAGAAAGAAAAGGGCTTAGGGTGTAGCTCAGTGCAGACTTTGGGTTCTATCCCTAGTAGTGCAGTAAGTAAATAAATATGTCAGGGTTCTGGGTTCAATCCCCAGTACTAAGGAAAAGAAGAGAAAGGCATATTTCAACCAAATGTGATAGTGCACACCTGTAATTCCAGCACTTGGGAAGCTGAGGCAGGAAGATCTCAAACTTAAAGCCAGCTAGCTCAATGCTGGCTTGGACCACATATAGTGAGATCCTGTGTTAAAAAACCAAAAATGGAGCCAGAGATTTAGCTCAGTGGTGCCAGTGCCTGCCTAGCAAATGCAAGGTCCCTGGTTTGATCCCAGGTAACCACATACAATACCAGGCGTGGTGACTCACACCCACCAGCAATCGGTATCACATACCACAGTGCCAGGCATGGTGGCTCACACCTGTAATCCCAGCACTTGGGAGGCAGAGGCAGGAGGATTGCTGAGTTCGAGGCTTGCCTGGGGTACACAGTGAGAGACCCCATCTCAAAAAAAAAACCAACCAACCAAACCAACTCCCCAAATGGTGCTCCCTTTGGCAGCAAAAATAAAAAGCCAAACAACAAACAAAATAACCCTCATGTTTCAGAATAATATGCGTAGCAAACACATTTTTTCAGTTTTCAGAAACAGAGTAAATGTGTGCAAAAAAAATAAACTGAGGGGCTGGGTACATAGCTCACTGGTTAAACTTTCCTGGAATGCATGAGGCCTTGAGTTTGATCCCCAGCATGGCAAAGAAATAAGTAAGCTTAACAATCATGAACTAAACAGGTTATCTGCATGATGAAAATTAGAGAAATCTTTCATATCCTGTAGGTTACTGATATTAACTTCTTGTTTTTTTTTTTTTTTGAGACAAGGTCTCACTTTGTAGTTCAGGCTGGCTCTGAGCTCACTGTAGTCCAGGCAAGCCTTGAATTCAGCAATCCTCCTGTTTCTGCCTCCCAAGTGCTGGGATGACAGGCGTGAGCCACCATGCCCGGCTTAACTTCTTGTTTTAAAGCAATTAACATACATTACCTTTCTTTCTGGCTGAAAAACAAACTATAACAATTCTTTAGGGTTAGAGGTATAGCTCAATGGTAGCATGTGTTTAGCCTATGTTGTTAAATTTCCAGCACCAGAAAAAAAAAAGCAATTTCCTATGAACCAAAAAGTATGTACAACTTGTATTTATTTCTCATAGTGACATACCTATAATGTAATTATAAAGGTTCTCAATACAGTCACAATGGTAGAAAAATACAGCAAAAATACAGACTTAAGATTAAAGACTCAATTCAAAAATGGGCATCTGAAATGAACAGACACTTCTCAGGCAGAAGTCAAAGCAGCTAAGAAGCAGATGAAGAAATGTTCAACACCACTGGTCATTGGAGAGATGCAAATGAAAACACTGAGATTTCATCTCACTCCACAAAAAATGGCCACTATTACAAAATCAACCAAGGATAAATGCTGGGGAGGCTGTGGGGGGAAAGGAACCCTTCTCCATTATTGGTGGGATTGGAGATTTGTGCAACCATTGCAGAGATCTGTGTGGAGATTTCTCAGAAAACTAGGACTAGGGATCCCATTTGACCCTGCCATCTCCCTGCTAGGAATATACCCAAAGGAATTTTAAAAATCACATTGGAGGGGCCGTAGGGTTAGCTCAGTGGTTCTGGCGCCCGCCTCACAAGCAAAAGGTCCTGGGTTCGATCCCCAGTAACTACATACAATGCTGGGCGTGAAGACTCACGCCCACCAGCAATCAATACCACATACCACAGTGCCGGGCGTGGTGGCTCACGCCTGTAATTCCAGCACTCAGGAGGCAGAGACAGGAGGATTGCTGAGTTACAGGCTTGCCTGGACTACATAGTGAGCTCAGCGCCAGACTGAACTACAAAGTGAGACCCTGTCTGAAAAAAAAAAAAATCACATTGGAAAGACAGATGTATACCCTTGTTCATAGCAGCTCAGTTCGTGATAGCTTAATCCTGGAAATAACCCAAATGCCCATAAACTGGAGACTGGATAAAGAAGATGTGGTTTTTTTTGTTTGTTTGTTTTGAGACAGGGTCTCACTTTGTAGTTCAGGCTGGCTCTGAGCTCACTATGTAGCCCAGGCAAGCCTCAAACTCAGCAATTCTCCTGCCTCTGCCTCCCGAGTGCGTGAGCCACCACACTGGCACTGTGGTATGTGGTATTGATGGCTGGTGGGCGTGAGTCTCTGTGCCCAGCATTGTATATAGTTACCAGGGATTGAACTCAGGACCTTGTGCTTGCAAGGCAGGCGCTGGAACCACTGAGCTAACCCTCTGGCCCAACATGTGATTTTTTAATAAAATGGAATATTACTCTGCCATAAAGAATGACAAGATTCATTCATTTATGTGCAAATAGATACACCTGGAGGACACATTAATAAGTGAAATAAATAGATCATAGATAGGCAAATACCAGATCTTCTCTTTGATATGAGCACCTGTAGATGTAAATGAGTTCTAGAATGTATGACAGTTTTTGTAGAATGGGAAATTTCCAAAGGAAATTTGGTGTGGGGATGTAATGAGGGGAAGGAATAAATATGATTCTGAAAGAAAATAAAAGAGCATGTATATAGGGGGTGGGGAGGTATGGGTGGGTAGGGATATGGGTAAAAATGAGAATTAACTTGTGTCATATACTGGTATAAATTCCCCAATGTTATGTGTGATTGTGAGCTGTATATAAAATGTACCAATAAAGAATTCAATTAAAAAAATACAGACTTAATGAGACATTAAAAAAAAAAACAAAAAAACCCCACTGGGGCCAGAGATTTAGCTCAGTGGTTCCAGTGCCTGCCTCGCAAGCACAAGGCCCTGAGTTCGATCCCGGTAACCACATACAATGCTGGGCGTGGTGACTCACGCCCACCAGCCATCAGTACCACATATCACAGTTCCAGGCATGGTGGCTCATGCCTGTCATCCCAGCACTCGGGAGGCAGAGGCAGGAGGACTGCTGAGTTCAAGGTTTGCCTGGGCTACATAGTGAGCTGAGAGCCAGCCTGAACTACAAAGCAAGACCCTGTCTCAAAAAAACAAAACAAAACACTGACTTCTCTTTAAGGCTCTATATAGGAATGAGATATTCTGGAACTAAATATAACAAGGCTCAAGTTCTCACAACAATCCATGAAACTAAGAAGGTACTGTATAGCCAGTATTATAACCAAATTATATTCTTTCTTGGGCCCCTTAGAAGTACATACTTAGGGAACTTAGAAAACAAAATCTGACAAATACATATATATTTGTACCAGATTTAAAACTATCTCACCAGGCTTGGTGTAACATGCTTTTATGTAATTCCTGCTTGGAAGGCTGAGGCAAGAGGATCCAGTTTGAGGCCAGTCTGGGTCACTTTGAGGTTCTGTCTTAACATAAACATAGGGCTGGGAATGTAACTCAGGGGTAGAGCGCTCAACTCACACATGGGAGGTCCTGGTTCAATCTCCAGTATCAAAACAAAACACATAAAACCATCTCATTTATCCAGCAACACCGAAGTATGAGTTATTTCTCATAAATGAATCTTCTAGTATCAGTAATTGGAACTTAACCCTTTCTAGCATCTTTTTTTACTTTGGAGGGATTTTTCTTAAAACGTATCTATAGGGCCAGAGGGTTAGCTCAGTGGTTCCGGCAGTGCCTGCCTCCCAAGTGCAAGGACCTGAGTTCGATCCCCGGTAACCACATATAATGCTGGGTGTGGAGACACGCTCACCAACAATCAACACCGCATACCACAATGCCAGACGTGGTGGCTCACACCAGTAATCCCAGCACTCGGGAGGCAGAGACAGGAGGATTGCTGAGTTTGCGGCGGCTTGCCTGGGCACCATAGTGAGCTCAGCGCCAGCCTGAACTACAAAGCGAGACCCTGTCTCAAAAAGCAAAAACAAAAACAACAACAAAAAGTGCTCGCTTCGGCAGTACATATACTAAAAACAACAACAAAAAAAGTATCTATATATGGGCCAGAGGATTAGCTCAGTGGTTCCAGCGCCTGCCTCGCAAGCACAAGGTCCTGAGTTCGATTCCCAGTAACCACGTACAATGCTGGGCGTGGAGACTCATACCCACCAGCAATCAATACCACATACTACAGTGCTGGGCATGGTGGCTCACGCCTGTCATCCCAGCACTCAGGAGGCAGAGGCAGGAGGATTGCTGAGTTCGAGGCTTGCCTGGGCTACATAGTGAGCTCAGAGCCAGCCTGAACTACAAAGCGAGACCCTCAAAAAAAAAAAACATAGGGCCGGAGGGTTAGCTCAGTGGTTCCGGCGCCTGCCTCGCAAGCGTAAGGACCTGAGTTCGATCCCCGGTTACCACATATAATGCTGGGCGTGGTGGCTCACGCCTGTAATCCCAGCACTCGGGAGGCAGAGACGGGAGGATTGCTGAGTTCGCGGCGGCTTGCCTGGGCACCATAGTGAGCTCAGG
>PVIC010014864.1:0-36032 GCA_004025085.1 Thryonomys swinderianus
AAGCTCAAAAGTTTGAGTTTTATCTAGAAAGTAGGACAGCTTTCACAGAGTGCAAAATTTCTATAGGAAACGTGGTGTGGGAATGTGATGAGGGGAAGGAATAAATATGATACAGAAAGAAAATGAAAGAGTATGTATAAAGGGGGTGAGGAGGGGTGGCTGGGTAGGGATATGGGAAAAAATGAGAATTAACTTGTGTTATATACTGGTACAAATTCCCCAATGTTATACGTGATTTTGAGATGTATATAAATTGTACCAATAAAGAATTCAATTTAAAAAGTTTGAGTTTTATGCAACAAGGGCTTTTGAAGACTTATAAGCTGTCCATGCACAGACAGTTTTGCATTTCAGAAAAACCATTTTTGTGGGAAAGAAGACAATGAATCAGAAAGAAGCAAGATGAGGAAAAAGGAGATAATTAGGAAACTTTTACATAGTCTAGTCTGGAGGTGACAGAGGCCTGCTATATGGGAGTGAGGAGAGAGAGGAGACAGACTGGAGATATATTTAGAAGCTGATTCAACAGGACACAGTGATTAATGGTGAGTGGAGACAATGAGGAGTCTAGGTTTGGAACCGAGGCAATTGGGTCATGTCATCTGTGTTGCAGGAAAAATGGAAGGAGTAGCTAACAGGAGGATGATGAATTCTATTTCAGACACCTTAGGGTTGAGAAAAATGTGAGACATCTAAATGGCCATTTCCAGTAGGAAGTTGGATTAATGTGTCTGGAGATCAGAGAGGTAGGACTGGAATTAGACCTTTAGAAGTCGGCTCCATATTTTGGTTAATGTAGCCCATCAGAGGAAGTGAGATTCTCAGGGCCAATATGTGGAGACTGAAGAGAACTGAAACTTGGAAGGAACCTTAGGAAACATCAAGCTTCCAGAAGTACATTTGCAAATTCGTGCCCACTGTGACATTTTTTCTGTGTCGACCTCTGCCAATATTTTATCCCTCCCAAACCAACTCTAGTAGAACCTTTCCTGATCTTTCTAACAGTTTAACATACGTTTCTTCAAAATTTCACTCTTAGAAATCTTAGTTCTATAAGAACAGGTTATAGGAATTTAAATTCTCCTTAAGATAAGAAAAATCTTTTAGAATATCTACTGGCATGAGAAAGAAAAAGTGCAAACTCTTATATCCTCAGCACAAAAATTAAAAGCATGTCTCTGGCCTTTTTCCCTAGGTCACAACTTTTAAGTACTTCACTTTATCCAATTACTTCACTAAAAAGCATTCATTAAGAGTCTGTCTTATGCAGTTAACACATTGATATGTCTGAATGTAGCACCACAGAGTGAAACAGATAAGAAGCCCTGGATTCACGAGATTGATTATTTAGGGCTCTGAGGAAGTTACACTATCACAGAAGCACCATGAATGCTGGAATACACTGAAGTGTCAACAGTGCCACCATGAAATCATTAAGTCACCAGGGAGTTAGAAATGCGGAGTTTATCTGTAAAACTTCAGTATGATCTATCAGAATAAAGGAAAAAGCAAAGAAAGTTCAAGATTATCACATGGCACATACATGGGTTTGCTATGTTCATCTGCTTGAAATTTTCTATAAGAAACAGTTAAAAGGCAGAGTATTCCCATCAAGAACACAAGAGATAAAAATGCATTTGCTAACTATATCTGGCCAACTAGAGAGGCAGGATACTTGAAAGAGATGAAGTAAAGAATTTTAGCTCTAGACACAAATTCCTGAATGTTAACTATAGTCTCATTGTTTATTTTACCATTTCAAGGTCTTGGAGAATGTATTGAATATCTACATGCCTCAGTTTACTTATCTGTAAGTGGTGATAAAACTGTCCTTTGAAGGTGATAATATGTTTTGAATGGTATCTAGTCAACCATCATTAATTATTAGCTATTATTTGTTACATTAATAGCAAACCATCATTATATGTTAGCTCTTACTTATTATCCCAACAGATTAGAATAATGTAATGCCAGAAAGGAATATTATAATCAGAGAATGATAATCAATCCAAAATTTATGTTTCATGGTCTATTTGTCCATCAATTGACCCATTAATTTCTTTCATCTTTATTCTATTGCTTGGATATCTAGTTCTGACATTCTCTTTCTCCATCTGACTTTGGAACTAAATTTAAGCCTCCTGGAGCTAGGCCAGGATCCAGATATGGTATATCTAATGTATTTAGCAACCCTTAATAAAAACCCTGGGTGACCTTATTGTATTGCAGCTTTGTACAAAGGCAGCTGGGTAGAGACTGATCCATAAGGAACCCCAAAGACCCCCAAGCAACTATATTAGCTGTTGGAGGAATGTTGAAAAGGTTGGATGGAATCACCCTAAGTTATCATGTTAGATTTGTGGATGTGCCTGTGTAGATCACTGTTTTACCCTGAATCAGTGACTGGGACTTATCAGGTATTCAATAAGTTAGCTGAATGAATGACTGCATAAATTGGCATTGAGATTCTATCATAAGACAGTAGGAATCTGGTTTCTCCAACATTTTAATCCTAAAGGGATTTAAAATTCTGGCCAGGGTGACTTTATTGCAGAGCAGTTCAAATCCATGAATCCTCAAAGTCAGCTGAGCCAGTGACTTGCTTGGTTTGGTCCTGAAACCACAAACTCAAGCTGCTAAAATACCAGTGAGCCCAAACTGGCCAGTGATAAGAATGTATGGAGATGCTGACTTCTGCCCCAGATTCTCCTCCCCAGCCCTGCAGGAACCACACTGAGAGGGACCCCGCTCCTTGCCCCCAAGGGTAACTAGCACTGCTCAGTCCTTCACCTTCTGTTCACCATGATTTTCATGCTTCAGACTTCTCTCTCCCAGCACCCAGATGACAGTCTATCCAATTTCAAACATCTGCTCTCCATAAAGAAGTCTTTTGAAAACACCAACTTCTGCTTCTTATCAAAACCAGTGGTGTAATAATACGGAGTGTCCCTTTTAATCTCCAAATTTGAAAGTTCTCAATTTTCATGATTTCTTTGAATTTTTTATTGTGATACAGGTACATTTTATACACATATCATGATCACACTCAACCCTGAGAATTTGTACAAGTATATGACATGACTTATCTTTTCCCACTCCCCTATTCACCCTACAACCCACCCCTATATACATGAGTTTGTTCCCTCTTTTTTTTTTTAACCATCAAAGTTTTTCTTTCTCCTCCTTATTTACCCCTACCACCATTTTCCTTAGTAATTTTCATGATTTTATACCTTGGGGCTTTACTTTCTGAATATCTTCTTAACTGAGCCCTTTTCTTCCCTTCTCTGTTGGGTTTATATTTTGTTTTTTCTCATATTATTAATTGACCTTTAGTGTTTTGATGCAAATATATTTTAGGTAGCCTAAGAAATTAAGTTTTAAAACATCTTATTTTAACCTATACTTCATGTTTGTATGATCGTTACAATCATTCTCATTTTACAGATGAGAAAAAGGGAGCATAAAAATTAATTTGCTCAAGTTCACATGATTAGTAAAGTTGAGTATCAGTTCCCTTTCTTCTAAAAATACAGATACATTTTCTTTTTATCTAGCATTACTGAAAATTACAAACAAGAAAAAAATTTTTTAACAAGATGATTCACATATACAAATATATTTAGGTGCAAAGAAACAGAAACCAAATTGGCTTGTGGTTCTTTTTTCAAAACAGGGACAGAGGCCTTATAGGAAACAAAGAAATGAATATTTGAAAGCTCTTCTGTATCTCCCTCGCTGAGCTGGCTCTGCTTGAGGAAAGAAATCATGTTCTGGGGTTTGTCTTCAGTTTCCTCGGCAGTGACAGCTATTGTTTTATAGGGGTGGCTCTGTGGGTACTCTGTTCCTTTTTTCCTTAAGGGCTTTATGTTTCTCCTTGTCCTAAGGGTCTATTTCTTCTCACTGAGGCAGAGACAGAGAGAACTGGCTCCCGGAGCAATGTGGGTCGTGACAGTCACAGATAGCTCCCAGCACTGCAGACCCCATGTGCCCATGGCCTCATGGGAGCCGCAGATTGACAGCCAGACATTTATCTGGATCAATCTTAAATTTCCAAGACTATCTTCCGATATATTATATTTATGGAAAACCAAATATTGGTACTACTTCACCTCTCCCCAAGTTTTCATGATATATTTTTGTTTGTAAATCATATAATCAATAATCTGTGAATGATGATAACCAGTATACATTTATTGAACTACATCATTAGCTCTTAATTATTCACAGTGTGAGTGATCTGTATCTCATGAACATTCAGAGCCAAAACTATACATAGAGTTTCTCAACTATAACTATCACTGACTTATAACCCAATGGCCGGTCAATTTTCCTAGCTGCTTGGTCAGAATTTGTATGGTGGAGGTCATTTTTTACAAAAGACACAAATTTGGCCTTTGAAACATGCAGATAAAAAGCAGATGGATTTTTATCTATTCATTCAAAGTGGGAAGGAGGGGCCAAGTGATTTGTGTGTTTTGTGTATCTCTACTGGAGGACAATAAACTGATTGAGAGGGTTTCTTTTTAGGGAAAGAAAAGCAGACAGGACTAAATCAGCAGCCATCCCTTTGGATGCCAGCTGACCTTGGATAGAGATTTAGTGCTAGATTTAAAAGGCTTTGTTTACAGACAATTAAAAAGCACATAAATTTAAATTGTCAAAGAAGAAATGGTTTCCAAAGCTTCTGACAGCCCCACAGCCCCACTCCGCCCCGTGCAGGAAAGGCCCAGAGGCAAATGCAAAGCCACCAACCCAAATGCCTGTGGAGTTTGCCAGAAAGCCAGATCCTGCTGCTTCTGATGCTCGCTATTGCTACTGCAGAACAAAATCTTATAAAGCTTCAGATGTAGGCTCTTTGCGTGCTAATCAAGCAGCGAGCAGACAGCAGACTACCAGGGAAGAGGTGGCCATGCAAATGTACACCTTAAACTATGGAATTGCTGCAATCGGGCCTTCAGGCCATGAACGCGTTTGAACCTTTTGTGTGATTTCCATTTATCTTACCCGAAGAATTAGATTTAAAAATCAAAGGGTGATACAAACACGCATGATCTGTAAGCTCACAAATCTGGGATTTTCTGAATTTTCTTATCTGTATATTTTTACTGCCTGTCATCAGCCTTCAGGCAAATGGACGCAAGCATCCAAAGAGAGCAGCGCCACACACGGAAACAAAAACAGGAAGATCCTTGCATATTTGCAACAATATTTGGTGCTGATGTTGATGAATAAGTAATGACGTGTAGGTGTTGATAACATTTATACACGGCCCTGATTGCTTCTGACACAGGTGCTCCGTGGAGGATGAAGTTTACAAGCCGAGCGCGGTCAGGAGAAAGCCGTGGTTTCAGGCTGGCCCTCACAGATGCGGGGATTTTGCACCTGTGTTTGAAGTTGCTTTCATTTAGTCTCTCTGCAGAAAAGCCAGGCACGATGTTCAAACTGGGAGCACCTGTGTTTGGGGCCAACTTGGACAATTTTGTGGCCTGGATGTGATCACGTGCATTCATTATCTAACAAGAAAACTTTCTTTGGAGTTTTGAAATGTGGGGTTAAAAAACTGAGTTATGAATGCACGTATTGATTTCATTATAGGACCAAGCATATGCAGAGTGTTGTACTACTTATTTACATTATTCAAGTGGGCGATAAAAGCAAATATTATTCTAGAAATTGGATGAGGGCTGAAACCTTACTCATCGATGGAAATCTTTGTCTAAATCACAAGGCAATTTTCCTGGTAGCGAAGCGACATTTAGGCTCCAGTGTTAACTCTAATTTAGTATAATCATATCCTATTCAAGTAAAGAAAGGAACTGGACATCATCTGGAGCTAAATTAAAATTTGGAAGATTTTTTCCCTCGAATACACTGACAACAATATTGATAGATTCTTCATTCTCTGCTTAATTGGGTTAAGAACATTAAAAATTCTCCAGTTTAAAATAATAAGTCTTTTGCAACCGTAACTAATCTTTCATTCCCTAAGGTTTGGCCAGTGACAACTGGAGGCAAATCAAGAAGAATTTATCACTTGGAATCATGGCCACAAGTCTCATTAAAAAAATTGCAGGGAGAACAATTAAATGGCATGTTCAGATTCTTTGGACTTGGCATTGGTAAGGCTAAGAAAACGCATTATATAAATCTATCGGTTGCTTTAATTTTTTAGTCAAATTTGTAATATATGTTCTATTTTAACATGGAATATTTTATTAAGGTGCAAATGTAAGAGAAGATGGTACACTCAATTATCGTCAGAGAAATAAAATACAATTGACCAAGATTCTATTGGTAAACTGTGCTGGTGACACATTCGCAAGAACTGAATCATTATTTAGAGTTTATACCCACAAGCAGAAGGTGTCAATCAAGTAATAATGTGCTAAATAAACAGTGTATAGCAGGCACCATAAAAAAGGCATGAACAGATAAAAGTGTTACACTATCAATGATTTTCAACAAATAGCAACTGACTGCAAAAATTTTCTGATTAATACGTGTTTTATTTTTTATCAATTAGCTAAGCCTTTGATTTCAATTCTCCACCCTCTGGCACCAAGGAGATGTCTTTTCTTTTCTTTAAACAAAGGATTATTCTTCTTCAAAAGGGGTTTGTCTAGTTCTTTTATTGTTTTATGTCACACAAGGGAAAAGTGCTTTTGAGGCATCACGACTGAATTTAGCAGGGACGAGAGTTTACTGCTATATAATCATTAGTCAATGGAGTAGCTGAAACCTTAAACAAAAGAAAACAAACTACAAACAGGCAAGCATCCCCTGAAGGCACATCAGAACACCAGAGAGGGGCGGCATGGATTTCAAACAAGGTTGCCCAAGCATGTGCTAAATATTGCTGCTCTTGACTTTAAACTGCACACCAAGGAATACAGTTTCACCTTCTATTCTGAAACAATACTGAGAAGCCGGCAGAGAAGATGATAAAGCATTTAGCAATTGCACTTTACTCCGACTCTGTAGCAACTTTGTGAAAATTATATTTTAAACCTAATAAAATCTCTCAATATAAAGAGTCCTATCACAAAGCTATTAGAAAAGGATGCTTACATGCCACTCTTCTTTTTCCTCTTGAGCTCTGCTCTGTTACTTTATACCAACTCCCACCAGATACAGTTACAGGCCTGTAATGCAGCTGTTCCTGTTAGAAATCTTGGAAAAACATTTCAGCAAGGATTCTTACCTTCAGGTCCATCCTTTTGTATTAGATTTTTAATTATAGAGTATTAAAACTTATCAGCTCCTAAGTTCCTAAAGCAAGCTAATGAAAAAAACAATATTTTGTGAAAACAAAAGCTAACACAAAGGTATGAGCAAGAGAGAGTCCAGAGAAAGCAGTAATGCCATTTTGCAAAACAGGTAAATTATATATGAAATACTTTTCATAGATAGGAACCCATACAATGGGAAAAAGGAGGACATTCTACAAAAAAATATCTTTTACAACAAATACAACCTAAAAAGTTCTTTAAATCATTGATTCTTGTGTCCGAATTTTGTATGTGTTTTCTTTTTAAATACTGCAGTAGTTTTGGTAGTTTTGCTGTTATGCAAACTTATTGATTAAAATAGAGGAAATGTTAATCTCATAAAATAAAAACCAAGTTGAAATGGTTGTTAGACAGCTTTTAACAGACTGGGTCAGTACTTTGATATGTTATTCAATAGCAATATATAGTTTTGGTGGTATATACCCAAGTTGTATACAATTCTTCCTTCTGTTTCCTAAAATAATCCTTATTTTTAAAATATATGTTTAAATGATTACAGGTCAATCAGATGCTATGTAGCTACTATGTAATAATATATAAAATTCAAAACTACATCAAGTCTCTTAGTCTTTGATTTTGTGATAAGAGCCTAATAGGGCAGAGAAGAAAGAATCTAATCCCATTAACATTTTCAAAATGAGCAATTTAAAATTCTTGACAAGATAAAATGATATCACTAACTAAAACATTGATCACTGTGAAACTCATGGATTTGGTTTCCACAGTAACATATCATATATGGGTTTAAGGTTTTCTTATTTAATTTACATGACATTACACTATATATCTTGAAGCAGCATGGTAGACAGCTCCTCCCCATTTGAGTCACATTTCCTTACATTTGTTGGAAAACTGCTTGAAGTTGTTGTATTACAAACTGGATTAAACTGAGAAGTGGGAAGATAGTTTTAAGTGCCTTAATTAATTTTTACTTCCCCCCATCAGAATTAATTCATTAGAACATAAGTTTATAGAAGGACTGTCTGTTTCACATTGTACCAGGTTTTAACTTGTGTTGTCACTATTCTAGTCCTTGGGGAGCCAAGGGTCAGAATCTCATCTTGTCTTTGGATCAATACCATATTTCCCCCACTCCTTTTTACTGGCCAATAAAAGTGTATTCAGTGAATGAGTGAGTCAATGAATTAATGAATGTCCTACCAAGAAGGGATGGAAATCAAGAAGCATAGAGAAAATATTTGAAACTTAGAAAGACATAGATGATTTGAAGTACATTAAAATTTTTACAGTGCATCTTTTCCTGAAATAATCAATTAATGAAAATTTTCTTATTTTAAAAGTAGTCTTGACATTTTCAATTGAATGCCATGGTATTTAATAAGCATAGATATCGCTAAAATTAGTGACTGGATAAAGGCAGAATAGGGATTGAAAGTAATCAGGAACGTTGTTTTCCATCTCTGTCTTTCTTTTTTTGAAAATCTGCATGTTGACATTGTGCTTTAGTGTTTTAGACAAACACAAAGGTCAAGCACTGATCAAATGTCAGCTACTTACCTGCTCCAGATAAATGTTGCAATTGCTTTCATGTTCCACATTTCCTTCCAACTTTCAGCAAAAATTTTTGCCTTAATGGTATGAATTGCCAAAATTCTATTTCTTATATTGGTATTGTAGTAGTTAAAGCTTCTTATTCATATAAAAAGCTTTGATTATTAACAGACAGTTATTTTCATTTTTTAGTCTATGAAAAATAAAACAAAAATTTTGAAATAAGAGAATCTAAGCAAAACTTACTCATCATCATCAAATTCAAATTAGAATGTTGATAGATAAAATCAGAAATCAACTGTTCGGTCAAAAGCATTTTTCTTGTGTATGCTATGTGGCTCAGTTTTCAAATGTCCTTAAAAGACCATAAAAGCATTATTACAATGCTTGCAAATCTGGCTTTTTTATATAAGTTAATGATGTGGGATGAGAGATATTTCATCTTTTATACAGTTATTTGACAGTGATGAATTTAATTCATTCTATCACATTGAATGATACATTTATATTCAGTATGTAGTTTAAAATTTCATAAATGATTAAAGTCCCTGTCGTTTTAATTATAATATGCAGAGAGCAGCCAGAACTTATTTGCAAAGAATAATGTACAAGTCAATAAATTTGGTGAGCACTCTTGACAACATATAAATAATGACTTTAGAAGTATAACTACCTGTAGTTGAAAACTAAATAACAAAGATCTGTGTTTGGGTATTTATGAATTAGCTCATCTAGCTTTCTATAATGCACTCTTCAGGGTTTTTAATTTGCTGTCTTAAATTGAGAACACAATATAACCATGACATTGCGAGTGAACTAATTCAACTCAAGAGTTCAACTTTAAATAAATCAATCCTGGCCACATTTCTACCCATAGACCTTATCATTGAAAAGAGCTTGGACCACCCTGAGCTTCTCTGGTGGCCCTTAAACTGGAATTGTCAACAAGAAAGTCAGCTCTCTACGCCTGCACAGATGATCCAAAGCTCAGAATCACATGGCACCCCAGCCCTCTGCCTATCCCAGATTAGTACATTGGCGTTTATAACCAGAATTGTTTCCATTAAAAACCATCCCAATCCTTTAATGTATTTATTCATTGAGTTACTATATTCTTGTCTTCAACTATTTGCCTCTGGAGTTAGTGAGGAAAACATCTGGCAGGTCTTGAGTAGAACTACATTGCACTGCATGAGATTTAAAATAGAGAGAAAGAAAGACATCAGACCATCAAAATGATATGGTGCTACAGGGTTTCTAGGATTACAAAGTAGTCTGTTATGGTAATTTCAGTGCATTCCTTTATAGAATTCCATTTAACTTCAAGAAAATATATATATGGGACTGGAGAGGTAGCTCAGGGGCACTGCTCCTGCCTGGCAAGTGCAAGGTCCTGAGTTCAATCGTGGGTTCTAGGTGGGGGGCGGGGGAGGTAGATTAAAGATACACTGACAAAGCTGTCAGATTTTTCTTGAATCCCTTTTTGCGTTTAGGAATAATTGAGATAATCTAAAACTTTTATGCAACTTCATGATTAAAATGGTACAGAAAACCATCGTTCCGCTTAGAAAATCTGAAGCCCCTCACAAAAGACCATTTTGGACATTTTTTTTTAAGATTATGATACACAGATTTTTTTTAAGATTTGAATCTTTATTGGTATATTTTATATCACACTCAACATTGAGAATTTATGCCATATATAACACGACTCAATTCTTGTTTTTTCGCATTCCCCTGCCCAATTCTAATCACTGTTAGTCTCTAATTATTTTGTTATGAAACTTTTAATTGTTTCACAGAAGAAGCACGTTTTTTATATTTTAATATCCATTACTGTACATTAAAATAAAAAATGGACAAACAAATCTTAAGAAATATAGAAAAAAAAGTGACTCAGGGAGATAGTCTGGTCCTGGACATTGATTCTGCACTGTTTAAATTTTAATTTTACACTTCAATAAAAAGTATTCAAAATAGAAAAGGAAAGATCCAACCAGCCATACCTGTTGCTCCAACAACCTGAATAGACAGTACAGTGAAGGTAGAGCTTATCCTAAAGACCTAGCAGTCCACCTCTGTGCTTAGTTATGAGCTGGCATCATCCCATGAGGAGATCAGAAGTGGGGTTTCAACTTGTGCTGGCACCAATCACATGACTGGGCTCTGCCATTACTCGCTAGGCAACTTCTTTCAAGATTCATAGGAAGCTTTATCAGTTCTGCAACTGCAGATTTGTATCTGTAATTTTCAGCTGGACCTTGAAGTAACAAAGTTCTTAGGAAAAAGGAATGAAGAAGAGGAAAGAAGAAGAATAGAAAGGAAAGAAGGAAGGAAATAAAAAATGAAGAAGAGAGAAGAAAGAGAATAGGAAGGAAAATAGGAAGGAAGGAAAAAAGGAACGAAGGAAAGAATGAGAGCAGGAACGAAGGAAAACAGGAAGGAGTACGGGTCCCAGGAATCCGACATGTGAAGTTTGCACCTACAGAGGGACTATGAACGCTCAGAAGTCTCAGGAACATGGAGCATGGAGAACCATAGCCCCTGTGACGCCCAGAGCAAAAAGCCTCTGCTCATTTTTTGATCCAGCTCATTTTTCGTCTCTTATCTTCCAGTTCCGCCCTACAATCTTTCCAACCCCAACACCACGCACCACCACACCAAAGACAGAAGAAATCCTGTGCCTGTCTTAGAACTAAAATGCAAAAATAACTATTATCAAAGCATATAAGTTATACTCCACCCTTAGTTGGGTTTCTGATAGAAACTGAGACAGACTTTTGCCTAGACTGCTGTGGCTGGGTGCTACCTAATGAACCACCACCTACAATCTCTCAGGGTTAATAAGCCACCTGTCTTGAAAGTAGCAGTCATATTGGTCTTTGAAGCTTATTCCAATACTTAAACTCTTGATGAAGTTCTTACTGTGCCAAAGGAACTTACTAACAAAGCCACTGAGTCAATTTAACCTAGGGAAACTGGACCCAGTAGACTAGGCTATCAGAGTTTTGTGTTGAGATAATTACTGCACTAAAGAGAGCATATGGGCTGTCAGGGCTGGCACATGGCCTGCACCAGCTGTTACCTGGGCGCTTTGGAAAACCTACTGAACAGCATTTTGGACACAGCACAGCTCTGTGTAAGTTTTCCAAGGCTTCTATTGAGAGTTCTTCATAATAAATTTATTTCCTGTATGAGGGAGGATTGCACGCAGTAACGTAACTGGAACAAGCATGTTAAATTTTTCTGGCAGATACACTATTACTGGCTAAAAGAGAAAAAACAATTTGGGCATAAACAGCACAAAGCCTGCAAAGCCAGGGATAATCAAAATTTTAACTAGAATAGATTCACCCTCTCTTAAAAAATTAAAAAGGAAAGCGAATTTCCTTGAAAACTATTGAAATATAAGATTGGGCATTTAAAGCATATCTACCCAGTGTCCGGCTCACAATAATAGGTAACTGCTATTTTTGTTATATGATTATTCCCATCTGCTAAACATATTCAGGATTTCTGACGTGCCACAAGCTAGGCATTATTTTAGCAATGCTGCCAGAACTGTTTTACCTCAGGAACCTCTTCTTCCAAGAATGGGTAGCAGAAAATTGATCAATTCGGGTCTCATAAAGACAAAAACTTTCATTTAGGTGTAGCCCAATTTCTTCAAGATGCCTGACTCCAACACTGGAGCCCTATAATACCCAGAACTTATGTCACTGCAATTCAGTCATGTCTAAAAGTACCATATAACCATATCTCAGAAATAAGAACGATCTAAAGATGACCCTGCCATAATAAGGGTGGGGCAATAAGCTGTTAGCGTAAGAGTTTATACAAAAGAATTTTAATAACTAAATTTTAATAACTAAATTTTAATAACTAAAAAAGATGTCTTTAATCACTGAGCTTGATTTCTAGTCATCATGCCACCATACTTGCAACTTACATTAAATTTTCTTATTTGAAAATTTTTTCCCCTTTTAAGAAGGTAAGAGAGAGTAGTGTCGGACCACCGTACTCCCACCTTACTGAAAAGTTACTAAGTATGATGCAGTGCTGGAGTCTAAGCTGACAGTCAGCTCGTATTTACTGTTAAAAACCCAAAACTCTCACTCAGGAGGCAGAGACAGGAGGATTGCTGAGTTCGAGGCTTCCCTGGGCTACGTAGTGAGCTCAGGGCCAGCCTGAACTACAAAGCAAGACCCTGTCTCAAAAAAAAAAAAAAAAAAAACCTGAAATCTCCTTGAAAACAGAAATGGAATGTAAATGACAACTTCAACTTTTCTTTACCTGGTTAGGAAAGGAAGTCAGGATCCCTGTAAGGAAATAACTTAAGGCCAAACTTAGTTTCAACATAGGACTCTTTCAAGACTTTCTTTCGAATCTGACCCTGCACTTTGTCTAAACTGCATGGATTTACCTTGAGAAAACATGCAGCAGCGAAGACAAACTATGGAAGCATAGCTCCAGCCTCTGGTCCTCTTCCCGAGGGGGGTGGGGATCTGGGATCCCAGACAAAGAAAGTCATGCTCCAGTGAAATGAGTGTATTTCCAACTTGAAAAGAATTCAGTCATTAGATTTAAATTTTTAAAATGTATGCTTTAAAAACATTCGGGACATTTAGAAAATCTACTGCATTACATCACAATAAGTGCATCACCACATTATATTTTGCAAGCTTTAGCAAATAAAAAAATCCCCCAGAAGAATCTTAATTCTTATCTATGGAAAACATTAAACTGCTAAGTGCTAACAACTAGAATTAGTCCTTAAATCTCTAATGAGAATAATAAAACATGAGTGCAGTTTGTGCTGTAACTTGATAAGGCCTGGATTTACTTGCTGTTAGGAAAAGTCACTGATCCAGCAGTATGGCTTTTTACTCCCTGAGGTACAGGAAACAATATCTGTCCTCTAGGAACCTTCTCTGCGGTAAGCACTTCTTATCTGTGCTATCAGAGGACAGAGATAGCAGGCTAATATCTAGTAACAGCAGCTTTATGAGATGATCCATTACTGATTTCAATCAATCTCAAAGCAGGTAGCTCTTCTTAACCCATTCGGGGCAGATCCGACCCGCCATGGCGCTCCTCCAACCCTGTATCCTGCCAGGCCTGAAACTTCCAGGCCAGAAATTCACTGTAAAACACTTCTTTTCAGCCTGTACATCAACTATTTTTTAAAAAATCTTACCGCTCTGAAAGATTAGACTTAAGCTTACCGGCCACAAGCAGAAATTCCCTTTTAGTTACAATTATCAGTTCCGTGTTCATGCAGTAGATACACAAGCAGAAGCTTAATGAGCCTATTAGCAATTTGCAAAGACCCGACAACTTGCTCTGAGGAATGCGAACATGAAACAACTCCTTCTTTCTACACTTGGGGAATTTTGCTAAAGACATAGTTGCGGGGAAGCAAGTCCTACTGTTTATAGGCCCAGATCAGCACAAATGTGAGCGGGAAGAAGTGTTTAAGAACAAATGAACCCTGCATTTTAGAGTTAAACTAGCAGAGATATAAAATGGTAAAGCGCCAGGCATGTATAATATTGGGCTTTTATATGTTCTAAGTGAAAAGTGGATGAACACAAACAATAGAGTTAAGGTTTACTCATGCAGGCAAATGTGTGTGTGTGTGTGTATACACACACACACACACACACACACACACACACATATATATATATATACACATGTATATATGTTCACTTCTGTGTGTTTTATATATTTACACAGAGAGAGAGATATAAAATAATAGATTTTGATGTGTAAAGAGTCCTTACATATATGTTATTTATATATATATGCACATAGAGATAGTTATAAAATAATAATTTTAGTTTGTGAAAGGCTCTTAAATGCTGCCATTTATACCTTTTATTTTACTGAACAAAAATAGACCTCTGCAAGGTTCAATAACTTATCCAAGGTCATGAATAGATGAGATAGGATTGAAATCTCCCAACATCTGCAAATGTGTTTTTGAGTACACTTTACCTCCTTTGGACAGAAGTCTATGTAAATATGTAACATCTCACATACATATGAGATTTTACTGCTTTCTGATTATCAGAACTAATTCACAATATCTGAACAAAAACAGTGCTTATGAATTAAATATTTAAGATTACTTATATTGACTTTGGGTTGAAGTTTTATTTCCATATCAATTAGATTCAAATATATTCACCTTTTCCCTCAGTAACAGGACAGTAGGGTGTCAAAGTCAGAAGGAAGCAGAGAGGAGAAATCCGGTCCCAGAATCATACCATTTTGTAAAGCATCCCTATGTTTTTTAACCACCTAATATTACCTCTAAAAAATAGGACAAATATTTAAACTTCACCTCTGTTACTGTTAGTTTCCAGATGCTGTGAACTGAGTGAAGCCAGTAGGACATCCACAATTGCCATTTTGTTTACTGCTGCAGAGGTTAGTGACAACCTCTGAACCGTGATGCTTATACTAGTCACTTTGGAAAATGGGAGCATTATTTTTTTTATTTTTCTGAGATGAGCACTTTACTTTTCACTAATACAACTTCTTTTTAAAAGTTTATCAAAGGCCCTCGAATGAGTGGCGTCTAACCTGACAGAAGTGTTTCTTGTCCGGAAACACTGATGCTTAGTTACTAACAAACTAGAAAGAAAAGCGCTCCTTCCCAGCTTCTCAGCTGCAGAGACACTTCCTCCCCTTCCACCTCAGCCTCTGCTGTGTGGATCTGTGTCAGCTTCGAAGCAGTTTCACCTGCTCAGTCCAACTGCGGAAGTTCAGGCGGCCACCTGGAGGACCGCGATCACGGGCGCCCCTGGAGAGAGCCACACGGGACTTGTGATCATCCGTTTCATGTAGAAACGGCATGCGGGATATTTTATGATTCATTTTTCCCTTTTTGATAAGATATGAAAGAAATATCAAAGAAATTCAGAGATATTTCCATTTTCTCAGGATGAGTCGAAGTACAAGGAGCTTCTACTAAAGAAACATGCTTTTTTTCCCCAGTATTCTGAGTTTATAATGTGAAAAAATTATTTGTACTGCTTTTGCTGTTTGATGTCGAAAATGAGTTCTGGAGTCCTTTTGCATGCTTAACCATTGTGAAATGCAGTTGCCTATGCCAATTAATTTAGTTAACACAAGAATTAAGCAGAACACCTCGCAATTATAATTTTAATAAATACCTGTAATAGTTTGCCTATTAAATTCATAAAATTCAAAAAAGGCATCTGAAAACACACAAGGACCAAAGTCTCAAATATGCCCTCAAATTAAAAGAAACTGATACATAAACAGTAGAATACTCTAGCAAATTTCAGTATCTTAGATATGTAGTTACTAAGAAAAAAATAAACATCACTCATGCAACATATATCATTATCTAAGTATACAGGCTGTAGGTTCCAGGAAAGTGTCACACAAGCTTCTCTTTGTTACTTAACCACGTTTTCTAACAAATCTTCAAATGTTAGGATTGTTTCTAAGGTTTGAGAGGCAGACGTTTTTATGTACTATGTGCTGTCACCACTTTGCCATTTATAGTTCCAAAATGTTTTTGATTTTTCAATGTTTTCATATATATTCAAATTCTTAGATGCTTTAGCAATCTTATCAAGTCACCACTTTAAAGAAGAGTGGGATCAGTGGATTCAGTATCACATATAGACTATTTATCCAGTGGCCTAAAGCTACAGTCCTCTCCTGTCTTATTTTGCAATATTTAATTCTTGTGTAGAAGAATATGAGCCCGGTATTAATATATTTAAACAAAAATAACACCTGACTATGCAGTCCTTGCAAGCACTGCATCTGTGGCTGTAAAATGCATGCTGACAACATTTTGCTTGTTTTGCCGGTAATCTTGTTTCTAAAGGACCTGTTATAAAATTTCAGGAAAGTTTGCTATCAAATTATCATTGGTTAATTCCACACAAAACAAAACCAAAGCCTGAATTTAGTCAGGTGTCATTAGGATAATTCCAAGACATTTTTAAACAGATTCCAGTGGGATATTTCTCTGCATAGAACATTACAATTCAAGAAATTCAGAAGGCCTTTTCAAAAGAAAAACTTGGAAATTTTCTGAAATAAACCCAAAATATGATACTACATTTATCATCCTCAATTCAGTTATAATATCAAGGATTGAAAGAGTAGAAATTTCAGCATTATTAGAATATCTGTACACCATATATAAATTTAATAGGGATTTACTTTTTGATTATTATTTATATTACTCTTGGAAATCTGATTTGATTGAAAAATTCTTTTCTTCTTAGTTCTGAATCATGTCCTGCACTCTGAACGAGTATTATTCGTACATTCACCCAGAAAGGAAGATAAGTAATAATACAGTGAGGGCTCCAAGTAAAATCTAGCCCAGTACAGACAGCGTAATAATGATGTCATTAAGACTGCTAGCTGAATGGGATTCAGACAGAACTGCTGTATAGCTGCAGACATAAATCTGAAAGAACTTTTTGGCTACATTCTCAGACTTACCTTGAGAGATATTTAGGAGCTCCAGCAAAATGAGTTGAGAGAAATGCACTCAAAAGGAGAAGGTAGGCAGACTGCAGACAGAGATGTAGGCCCTAGAGGTGCGTCCTTCTGAGATATAGGAGGGAAGAGTTTGGTAAATGGATAAAGACAGAGAAACAATCTGAAGAAGAAGAAGAAAGCAGAAAACAAATAAACCTTAATTCTAGCACAAATAAATGAGAGAAAGGCAATTGTGGGTCTGCTCAAAGCCTTTTTGCCTAGCTGAATGAAAGCAATCCCTAAGACTGAATGGGTAATGAGATCCTGGCTCCTGAGATTTTAGCTTTCTTAATCATGTTCATAATTAATTCAAGAACATTGATAATTTCATTACATTCTTTTTGTCTTATCAATAAATGATGTGCCTGCACTTTTGGTCCTGTGTACAGGGAGAGAAGAGATGCTTCGGGTAATACTGCACTAGGAACAGTGGATATATATGATCCAGAAAGGTGAAGTGCTAATTATTATCCTTGACCAGCCTTCTATTATCAGAACACGATGACAAGCAGCTACAAATAATTAATAAGCTTTTTATGCAGAAATGCAAAGCCTTTGAAGAAAAATATGCTGCAAGTAGAATTCCTTGCTGAAGATTATGTACATAGCACAACACGCTTCTACAGAGACACAGTTTGAAATGGAAGTCGCAAAAATGCTTGCATTGCAAATATAAGAAGAAAATCAGTAACTTGTTTTTAAAATCTCATTAAAAATTTTTTCTTCATCTTAATGTTTTATTTAAAAAAAATTCTGTGTCCTTCCGAGTGTCTTCCTAAAGTCCTTTCCAGGATCAATTTACAAAGATGTTAAACTGAACTCAGTAAAACCTTCTTTTTTAAACCAAGTTGGGAAGCTCTGTCATTATCTGTCAGTCATCATCAAAGGGGCCCTTTTCCTTTACAATTTTCCATTCACCCCCATGTAAATTTCCACAGAGCTATCACTCATTAGTTTCAGAATCCATTTTTAAGGGTTGAGAAAGAATGTTTAATGCCATTTAATAGTACAAAACAGAAAAGTCATCTAGTCTCCCAAACAGCAAAGATAATTAACATCACATTCAAAACTGGTCAGTTAGTAAGAGCTACAGCTATGAGAATTATTCTAATTGGTAACAGGAGTAACATTTTAGTTTTAAATACAATGGGTAGCAGATAATCTGTGCTGCAGTGCACATGAGTGAGACACAAGCTAGAATTTTTTTTTAAAGTAGACCAATATTGTGGGATAAAATTTAGCAGTGGAAATCATTCCATAAAGGTGTCTCTGAACTAATTGTACTGTTAAAGGTAAAAACAATTCATATGATGCTGAACAGTATTCGTGTTGGCACTTTGATCTGATTACTAAACAAAATGGTCTTTGAGAAGACACTGCAGAATTACTTAGTAAAGCAAGCTGTTGCCCGTGACATTGATATATGGGAGAGAGATGATGTATATACTGGGTGGATTTATCAGTAAATCACTGACTCTATTTACTTCCCCAAGGAAAAAGACCTGTCCCTGAAAGAGAATTCTTCGTTAGAACCACCAGTAGGGGATTGGTATTGGCAAAACATTCAATTTGGATACAGTCCTGCAGAAGATTCATAAAACAATAATTTAATAAGTTAACAGAGAAAGATTTAGCACATTGGCAGCACACAATTGCCTTGAGAACATTAGGTTTCCTTATTAATTTCATCAACGCTTTTCTCTGTGAACTTAGTTCTGTAAGTTCCAGCAACCTGTGACATATTTCTTAACTAAAATTTTTGTAAAACAGTCAAATCTAAAACAACATTTATGTAGTATGCGAATTATCAACATCACACAATCAACTGTTAGTTGAAGTGACAGTTAAGGTCGTTAAGCCTTTGAAGTCAAGTTTCACGTGTTCTGCACGTATTATGCATTTCAGGTCTCTTTTTTAAAGTTTCAGATAAGAGGTAGTAGTGCAAATCAACTCAATCAATTTTCCAGGTTAAAGCAGATTCAACTGAATTTCAGGGACAGAATTTGGAATTGTAAGTGCTTTCTGTGCAGTGTTGTAAAAGCAGTATAATTAGAATGAAGCAAGATACAGTTGTGATGTCTGATTTCAAACTCAATAGCTTTTGTATATTTTCCTTGCGCCTAAACGTCTCCCCTAGCAAGCTCCAGCCCTGCAATGTCCAGTTCTGGGCACCTTCACAAGGCAGTTCCTTAAATAATTGGATCCTAGATCGTTCATCATCTCTCTTTCCTAAGCCCGTTTTCTTTCTACCCCATCTCTGAGAATTATACCACCATTTACTTGGTTACCCAATAAAGCATTAAGGTTATAGTACTGACCTATCTTGCAAGTTTTTTTTTCCATGACCAAGCAAACATCAAGTCATAATGCTTTGCCCTTCCAGATGTCTCTCTCTCCTGTCCAGTCCTAGTACCAAAGCCAACACTCACATTCAAACCTCAGATGACTATTTCCTGTTTTTTCCAGGGTCCTGTCTACATGCACCCTGTCCTTTTGCTTCCCCACGACTGCCCATCATCTTTTCAAAACTCAAATCTGATCACGTCATTCCCATCCAAGCCTTCCACGGCGCCCTGGTACCATCCTGTAGGATTGCTTATAGGGCTCTTCGACCTGGATGCTGCTTGCTTCTCAGAATCACATCTATTAACTGACTGTTCTCTGGAGCCTTTGGAATTACTTTGCCACGTCACTTTTCTCGCAGCCTTTGTCACATATGGCACAATTGTCATATTCAGTGAGCAATGGTGAATTATTCTGTGAGTTAATTCTTGCTTCAGTGCATCATGGGCTTTGGACTTCAGCCTCCCTGGAGGCACAGAGGCAGCTCTCTTGCTCTTGTTATCTGTGGCCTCTTCTGTTCGCTTCCTCACAGAGTTGAAGAGCGAGAAGTGGAACCAGAAAGTCTCATCTATGTTCACGCTTAACTAGCTGTCGTCTACTCTGGAAAAATCAAGGTGTTGCTCCTTTCAGCTCACTAGAGTAATAGTCTTGGGCTTTGTTACAGTTATTTTGTCACCTCAGATACAGTTTCTATTTTAATTTATTTTATATGTAAGTTTATGTCTGCATGAGAAGATAAAAGTTGCTGGAGTTAAAAAACAAATTAAAAGACCACACATATCTAAACGTATCAATCTTGAGTGCATTTTCCCCAGCATTTTAAAATGTTTTGTCTCTAGCTTGCTAGAAAAAGAAAAGCTAATACCAGGGGAAAATTGTACAGTCCTTGCTTCTTTTATGTTAGAAACTTTGTATAATCACAGTACTATGGTAATCAGAAAAAATCCAATATAAAGTCAAAGAAGAGTGCATAGAATACAATGAGTGATCACTAATCTGTTGAAATAGTAAATAAAAGTACATTGATCCTGCAAGACTCAATAATAAGGATATCATTCTGCATTTCCACCTGATTGTTTTGTAAGAAAAAATTAACATTGGTCAGTTCATTGTTAACTAAGACATAGAAATGTGTGATATAGTTTCTGAACAATTTTATCAGTTGTATGGTTTTGAAAACTTAGTGTTCTTGAAATTCTTTTGCCGGTAGGAATTTGTTTTCTATTAATACCAAATAGACATAGGCTTATTACAAAACACACAGTGTCTAACAGAATGAAAAGAGGAAACAAGGGGGCAAGGACAGAGAATTTAAAGTATTCAAAAAGCTGTACTGGCTGGGCATGGTGGCTCAGGCCTGTAATTCCAGCATTTGAGAGGCAGGGGCAGGAAGACTGCTGAGCTCAAGGCTTGACTGGGCTACACAGTGAGCTCAGGGCCAGCCTGAAGCACAAAGTGAGACCCTGTCTAAAAAAACAAAACAAAACAACAACAACAAAATAGGTGTACTGTAATAGCAGAGGGAAAATTTATCAGAGTTCAAGTGAGAAAATAATAACCAGGGGATACTAGCAAGCTGGAGCCATGTGGTCTGTGCAGGAAGAGCTGGTCTGCTCTTTATGGACACGTTAGCAAATTCAGTCTCTTCATCTGTTCCTTGATATTAGAGTAACTTAACATTTCACTATATGAAAGCATTAACATCTAACGAATATTTTGATGAACATAACAATATTTATGTTATCAACCAGACAAAAGGAGAAAAGTGTAAATGCTTACCTTTCTTCTCTCACCTTTTCTATTGCAAATGTCTCTGTCTTCTGTTTTACATCAGACTTGGAGAGTTCTTTCTTTTCTCTGCTTGGATAGCCAGACTACCTCTCTCCAAAAAAAGGCTTAAAGAAAGTTTTAAAATACCATCAATGAAAAGACTACTTTTCCTATAATAATTTCTTTATATAAAGCAATAATATCAAAGCTATATAATATCTTTTAAAATTTGAAGAATATAAAATTAGAAAACAGGAAAATATCTCTCGTAAACCAGAGGCTAACAATGTTTTAGGGAAGGGAGTTTTCTCAGTAGCCTGTTGAAATGTTTTACTTTAATTCTTTTTATCTTTTTTAGTGGAAATGTTAGAAGCTATGCTTTCCTTGGCAGTGCAGTTTATAACTTTCCTCTTTATCTAAATGTTACAGTTAAATATTTGGCTTTTTCTGGATGATTAGAGGTAGGTCTGTGACTACTCAGCACTATCGTTCTGTGAAACTACAATTACAGAGAAGCATCTCCTTTCGACTCCATATTGTGGATACGGTGAAGCTGGAGGAAGGTCAGGTTTTGTAGGTCACAAGGTCCATACACTGTGTAAGACTCCTCCCTTCAAAGCCTCTAGCATAAAACAGACAATAGAAGTCATGACATTGTAGTGAATTAACACATCATGGATGACTCTGTGTACTTGTGGTGTGCTATTTTTGTGGTCTTTGTCACTGAAAAGTAAGAAGACTCAGGAACCCAGTGAGTGATTTTTTTTTCCCCAAAAAGCTATCTCAGAAATCTAAGAGCTCAAGGGACAAGCAAAAAGAGATACAGTCCATCTTTTTTGGAGTGTCAAGAAGGGGCAGTGTTGTCTGAGTCCTCTCTGGGGAGAAGGTAGGAAAGGTATGCCACAAGGCTATAATCCCAGCACTCCCAGATGCTGAAACAGGTGGATCACAGTGAGTTCAAGGCCAGCCTGAACTACATAGTGAGACTTTTTCTCTAAATAGATATGTACACACACACACACACACACACGTGCACTGGAGGCTCCCAGTGGGACTGGGACCCCATTAAGACCCAAGACAGCACAGATACAGAGTACCAGGTAATCTGAAGGCCTCAGTTTCTTGTAGAAGTTTGTTTAGGATGGGGTGGAAAAAAGAGAGAAGATGCAGTAAGCAGTGTAAATTTTTCTCCTCAGGAGGCATGTGACAGTTCTGCAAACATTTTTATCATCATAACAGAAGGAAAGGTTAAAAAAAATACTGAGTAGGTAGACATATGTTGCTAAACACCCCAAAATGCACAGAATGCCCTGCCCTCTCCAACAAAGGATTTTCTGCCCTAATATGTCACTGAAGCCCAGAGTGAGGAAGTATCATTTAGGGTAACAACTCTTGGATTTAGGGTAACAACTTCTCAACTCAGTCCTGTCAAGGATGAAATTAGGGAGCAGAGGTGAAACATTCTCATTGCTCCCTTCTCATCTCATCAACTGGCTTCCTCTTCTTTAGGTGTTCATTGGAGTTCAGAGTTTGGATCACAGCTATGAAGGGCCCATCCTCTAGACTCTCTCTCTCTCTCTCTCTCTCTCTCTCTCTCTCTCTCTCTCTCTCTCTCTCTCTCTCTCTCTCTCTCTCTCTCCCTCTCCCAGGTTAGACAATGGATACTCTCTTTACTGGGCATTAACTACTAGTTAGGCCTGTTCTATGTCTATATATTTCTTCATCTAGGGGGAATAACTCCCTTTCTGAATGTTAGTCATTCAGAGACTCTTCCTCCTGAGTCCAGGTGTAGGTTTATGACCAGGCTTGATCAAATCCTCCATCTCTCTGGCCACAGTAATTGGTTTAGGGATGAGGACAACAGAGCCCCAGAAGCCAAGCCAATAAAATCTATCCTAAGGCTTCTGCTAGAGCTGTGGGGAAATAGGTATTTTCTTTTCTCTGGAATTATTTTCTGACAATGATGGAAAAACAAATCAGCCAGGGAGCTGGCTATGTATAAAGAGCCATGAGATGCAAAGAGCAAGGTGGAGTCGGGCAGGTACCTGACAGCATTGGCACCGTCTGAGCACCTGAATGTAGCCAGCCCTGGAGCAGATTCTATTTCAAAATACTGGATCACATCTACCAACTTTTCCTTAGTATGAGAAGAGTTTACTGTCATTTGCAACAAAAAGGAAAAAAAAAAAGCACTGAAAGAGTCTTGATCTCTCTTAATTTTTCTGCCATCATTTTTTATTTAACTCCAGGTGTCAGTCTGCCACCAAAGTAGCATTGTTAATCTATAAATCTTTTTAAGATTTCCCTTGCTCCATGGTCCTCACAGGACAAAAATTTAATTTCATAATAGCACAACATAGTAAGAATGTCAAAAACCTTTTATGTCACCCTCAGCCTTGTCTCCATCCAACATCAATGTGAAATGTCATATTGACACTAATGTAGTCATCGTTCATGCTTTACCTTTGCAAATATTTTTTCCTCATCTAAGATCTCTTTCTAACTTATTTTACACAATCTAAGTCAAATTTTACCTGTATGGAACAGTGTTTTCCAAATATTCTTAGGAAGAGTTTGTTACAATCTTAGTTCAGCCATTTTAGGTTGTGAGAAACACAATTGAGACTGAAAAGGGTGTCAACAATGAGGAAAGCTTACTCCTGGGTGGACTGCTTACCTCAGAGGACCAATAACACCATCCAAGATCAAGTATAGAGACATCTGTACTCTTCACTTGGGCTTTTGCCTTCATGGGTATATTATGGCTGGTTCAGGTTTACATATCACATTAAAATACTGTGAAGCACAGTTCTAAAAAGAAGAAAAAGTGTTTCTTGGTGAATCTCTTCTTTTTATCAGTGAGGAATCCTCTTCAGAAAAATTCTAGTACACATACACCATTTTTAAAAATGAGAGGCCCTCAAAAATATCTAATTAAATGTAATCTAATTACTTTAGGAAATGGGTAGCATAAAACTAGAAGGCACAGTGGGAGGAAATCAGTGTGAAGGAGTAGAAAAAACTCAAAGGCTAAAAGCACAGGAGTCACTATAGAGAAGAGAGCATCATGGAGAAATGATCAGAACCATTAGATGAGGTTAATAGACTAAGCTTTGGGGATAGTGGAGAAAAATGTGTCCAGGACAGAATATGTGAGGGAGGGGAAATATAACAATGGTTATTCTGAGGTGGACATAGGCCAGAGAAACACAGCCTGCCTAAAGGAAGCTAGTGCAAATTCTAGAGTGGTCAAAAAGCTGGCTGAGGTAGGAATGAGGACACACCCTCATTGTGCTTGGGAGAGTATATAGTTCAGTGACGTCCTCTCTGAGCAATTGTGGCATTACAACCAGGAGATTCATAAATAACCTCTGAAACTTACTGAGGTTATAACTTTCAAATTACTTAAATCACTGAATTTGCGCTCTGTTATCTACAAAAAAGAGATAAAGATTGATATTCCTCAGGATGGTCCTGAGGAGCAAATGAAAAACCATTTGTGAAAGTCTCTATCATAGTATCTGCCAAAAACAATAGATGTTCAAATCCTTCTGAAAAGAGATAGAACATAAAGAAAGGTACAAACTCTTTGAAAATGTTTGTTAAGGATTTAAATGCATCTGATACCACAACAAATGCTAGAAAGGAAAAGAAAATATAAAGTAGTCCCTTCTCTCAGACACAATTTAATAAAAAGCACAGACAGGTACTTTCATAAAAATAAGCTTCAAAAATTGCTATCATGGCCGGGCGTGGTGGTTCACGCCTGTAATCCCAGCACTTGGGAGGCAGAGACAGGAAGATTGCTGAGTTTGAGGCTTGCCTGGGCTACATAGTGAGCTCAGGGCCAGCCTGAACTACAAAGCAAGACCCTGTCTCAAAAAAAATTGCTATGATGAAAGGAAAAACAAAATGGAACATATGTCCAATTCATTTTGCCTTTAGAAGCCAAACAAGGTTTAAGCAGTTTAGGCTTGAAAATTGCAGAAGTATTCAAAGAAAATAAGACCGTTAGATGAGGTATTAAAATTGATCAGAATAGTCTAGGATGTTCAAAGTTGAACAGGAAATTACTTTTAAGAACCAGAAAATTTCTAAAATCCACTCAAAAAACACTGTGGTTCTGACATGTAGATGGCAACAAATAAAGTTTCCAAAATGATTAGCCATCAAGGAAATTAAAATTCTTTCTATCAGAATTACTAAAATAAAATAAGGATATCATTAAACATTAGTAGGATTCAGAAACTGAATTTCTTATGTATTGATGGTGAGAAGACAACCGTCACTCCGAAAAACATTTGGCAGTTTTTTATAGTTAAACATGCAATTTATATAAGACACAATACAGCAAATTACACACTTTCAGACATTTATTCCAGGGAAAATGGCAGTTTATGTTCCTGAAAACACCTGTACAAAAATGTTTATATTAGCTTTACTTGTTACAACACAAGCTTTGAGTCAGTTAGGCAAATTGTGGAATGTTCATACATGAGCCATTACTCAGCAATAAACAGGAGTGAACCATTACTAAATATAGAAAAACTCAGATGACTCTAAAGAAAGTTATTCTGAATGAAAAGAAGCCAAACCTAAAGGTTATCTATTGTACAATCCTATTTATATAAGATTTTTTAAAATGACTAAATTTTAGCCGGACGTGGTGGCTCACACCTGTAATCCCAGCACTCGGGAGGCAGAGACAGGAGGATTGCTGAGTTCCTGGCTTGCCTGGGCTACATAGTGAGATCAGGGCCAGCCTGAACTACAAAGCGAGACCCTGTCTCAAAAAGCAAAAAAAAAAATGACTAAATTTTAGAAATGGAGAAAAGATTAGGGATTCCAAGAGTTAGGGACAGTAAGATGTTTTTGTGATCATGAAACTGTTTAGTGTCTAGTGGATGATACATGAACCTAAGTAAAGGATAAGATCAATAGAAATGGATCTAAGGATACACAAATGAATACAAGTAGAGTTGGAGAAATTCAAATAGATCTATGGATTACATTCTAGTTGTGTTATTCTACCAGAATTTTACAACCTATTACCATTAGATGAAACCAGCTAAGTGTACATTCTGCATTACTTCTTGAAACAGCACATGGATTAACAACAGTCTCATTAAAAAAGTTTCATAGCATGCACTATGGAATGTGGATATGGATATGGGTTGAGCACACCCCCCTGGGTTTGTGTGCTGACAGTCGATCCTCAGTGTGACAGAGCTGGGAGATGGTGAAATCTTTAAAAGGCAAAAAGCAGAAGGAGGTAGTTTGATCATGGGGACACTGTCCTCAGAAGGGTTTAAAGCTGGTGTCACAAAGTGAGGGAGCTCACACATTTCTCTCTCTCTTTCTCTCTTCTGCATGTGGCTGTCACTCTCCTTCTCTACCATGTTATATCACAACCACAGGACCTTACTAGAGGCTAGATAGATGGGTCTGCCTGACTTTGGACAGTTAGTTTCTAAAATGATGAATAATAAACCTCTTTTCTCTGTGAAGAACTCATTCCTGAGTGTTTTGGTATAGCAAAAAGAAATTAACTGCAATCACTGTTTGGTATTTACAATGAACTGATTTCTACCCTGTGTAAGCTTACCCGAGTTGGGGTCAACTCTTTCTTAATTTGGCTTCTCTCATGTACGGTATTCCACTCTGTAGAATAATGTGCACAAATTGCAGGCCCCTCCCTTCACAAGAGATGAAACTTCAAATGTGTCTACTAAAAACATTCTGACACTCCCAGGGCAGACAGTTGGTCCAAATCCCCAGTTTTTCTGTTAGTAAATGATGACTATATGACCACATTCTGGGCAGTGAAGCAGAGGCAGCCACTCTCTTTCAAAAGGATCAGTTCCTCCAGTGCTATCCTCCACACTCCTCTGGTCACATATGACAATCCAACACCCATATTCCCAGGAGAAAGCAAGCCAACAATGGGAGACCCCCAAACTTCTGGATGTCAACACAACTCATTCACCATTAAGCAGTACACTATATCATGATGAGCTATGAAATTTAGGTCTGTTACAGAACATAACAGTACAGAATGCATCTGCTTATCTCCACCCTAGACTTCAGGGTTCTTGATGATTGACTACTGTCCTATATTTGTGGCGTTATGTTCCTGAAACCTAGTGCGGTACCTGGAATGGAGGATCTGTTCATCTGTGTTGATGGACAGTGATGGTTCTATCACTAGCACATCTTTAGCCCCACCGCCATCTGTACATTATTCTCAGCCTTGTGTGATTAGAGAAGCTAAAATCTCATCCGTAAGTCCATATTCTCCTTGGTAGACCTGAGGATAGACGTCAGTGGCAGGGTGGGCAAAAGTTAGAGTTTTCTCTTGGTTACTTCATTTCCTACTCTTAAGTTTATTTCTACTTTCTTTCATTTTGTAAGTTTAAAAACATAGTTTAGTAGAACCTTATTGATCTGAACGTAAATGCAATCTTATATTCAGTAAATTCCATTAAGTAAATATTTCTGTAAGAATTTCACCCCAAAAAGCTTTAGTGAGAATTCAGTTACATTTTCATTATTTTTTAGAAAAAATGCAAGTCACTACTGCATTATAAAGTTGTATAAATAATTAAAATCAAACCTCACATATCAAAACAAATGACCTAAATACTTTTCATGATATATTATCCTTTTATACTTTGTGGGCTGGCTTGCTTACTGTATAATTTACAAAAACTTAACTCATCAAAAATAGGTCACTGGGTCACATGGGTATATTTATGACTTTGAATTCTGTGGACTTGCTCCAGCAAAAGAATAAGATATCTTCTTTTACCTACCTGGATGTGCGCATGCACCCTATTATCAAATAGTAAAAGAAAAATAAGAGTACCTTGTTTAATTTATGCCCTTATAAATATTTCCTCTTAAATTAATTGATATTGTGTACTAGTTAATATCCCTTTATAATAATATTTTATCACTATGAAAAGCTACACTATCACTGTATTCAATAATTGGAAAAGACTTATAGGTCATCTAGTTCAACACCTTCTTTTGCATAGAAAGAAACCATCTCTGACCTGCCTATTCCAGCTCACATCTCTGATCAGCAGAAGGCCTAAGTGGGAGATCCTGTGGCCTAACACTCAGACTTGTTAAGAATAAATTATTTTCTTTTATCTTTGCAATCTAAACTCATGTAAAAGATTACTTTGGTAGCAGTTGACTATGTTACATTTTCTTAATATTTAATTCAATATGCATTAATTAAAATTATTTGGGGTTTTAAAAAAATTACTTTGGGATTAGCTTTTCCCCTGGTTTCAAATATTCATCTGTTCAGGCAGCTTTGGGGGTAGAACCGGAGCCCAAGCAAGGGCTGCACCATTGGGTGACACTGCCAGGCTCCCCTCTGTCTTTTGAAATGGGATCCGGCCAGAGTGACCTCAAACTTGTGCTCCTCCTGCCTCAGTTTCCCAAGTTGGGATTGTAGACATGTGCCACCACCGCTAGCTCCTCAGATGTTTAGGCCCACCAAAAGCACACAGCCATCTTAAGAGCTTCAATATTTATTCTCAATTTTCTCATTTTTATGGCTTAAATTTTACTCACACTTGACACTAGTCATGTTGGAATTTATTTTCATTTAGAGTATAGTGTGAGAAGTGAATATTCTGTACATTTCCCACTTACTTCTGTTTGTTTTTTATCACATATAGTATTCTTTTTGATAGTGAATGTGTCTTCTGGTTATTTATTCTATGCTATTTAACATACTTTTCTCACTGTTGGCTATCAGTCGATGGTCTGGGCGCAACACACAACCTCAAGGTTGTAGATCAACACAGCGGACTCCTGTCGCCACCAGGTTCTGTGACCACTCAGGGTCAGCGCGCTCTGTTCAGCACAGTGCTTGGGGGTCCGTCTCTCGCTCGCTGTGGAACCACACTGAAGTGTGACCAGAGCCCCGGCCCTCCTGCTCGATGACTTCATTTCCTCCATTTGCAGATCTAAAAAGAGAGAGTCTGTCCAAAGACCTTAGTAAAGCTATTCATGTTTGTTTTCAAAAAACTGTCTACATTCTGTGGACATTTTATTGTTTAAATCTGTTGTGAGCACACAGGGCTCTCCTCCCAAATAGTAAACCATTTCTCTGAGACTCAAAGTAACCTGAAATTGTACATGGTATGTCCATGCAGACAGTTACTAGGGATTTTTACTTTCAATTTTATCTAATTATTGATATTTGCCTAGTTTGGTATTTCAAAAAAAAAACACCATTTTTAGATCCATTTTCCAGTTTATACTTTGGTATTTAATTAACTAATTTCCAAGAATAGTTTTATGATCTTTATTTTTTTACTTTGCTGATCAGATTTTTTTCTGTTGAACTCACTAATTAAATAATGTATTTTTTTTCACTTTCAGTCACTGCTATAGTGCTTCTCAGTGTATCTTTGAATAATTAAATGTCTAAGATTCTTATATTTGTATATTTGAAGTAACATAACTGCATTGTTATGATCTCCTAAGCTAAGTTTTAGAAGAACATTTTTTACTTTTCAGGGGTCTGGATATGCCTGTCTGCTGGTTTGCTTATTTGTTTTAGTGCTCGAATGGAACCCACAGGTTCAGATATGGTGAGATACACCCACATCCAAACACATTTCTTGTTTATTATATTACGGTAAAAGAATTTAGACTGTGTAAACTTATGAATTATTGCTTCCAATTTTTCTCTTCTTTCACTAAGGGCTCATGGGCATAGCATGTATGGGAGAGGGAGAGGTGGGGTGTGTGTGTGTGTGTGTGTGTGTGTGTGTGTGCATCTTTACCTGGCCACACAGTATGTAGCAGAATGATTGGATATTGGAAGCAATAGTATATGCAACAAGCAAAGCTGATTCTGCTTTGGGCAATGAAAAGATACATCCTAAACAGTCGGTGTTAGCTGTCCAGCCATTTTGTTCTGATTCTTCATCCAGGAGGCAGACTGAAGAGTCCGCCAAACTCCATCTGCTCTCCAGTCAGCCATGCTGATGAGGTGAAAATGCGTAAGTAGGTAACAACTGCACGCCTCACACCAGTGCTCTGAGCCACCTGGCCCAGCCTGTCTCCATCTCCCATTCTGCCATGTGGCTGAACACTAGCTTTAGTTTTCAGGCATGTTCCAGCCCTCCTTATTTTCATCTTTATTTCTTTAAATAAACTTTTAATTTTTATGCTTTTAATTTTAAAACATATTGAATGATTATTTAAGCCACTTTTCCTAATCTTTTAAAGCATCGATCAATTGTTATCTTCTTTGGTAGTTTTTACTGTCTCTGTACATTTCAGTTCTTTATGAGACATTTAGAAAGTTACCAAGAGGCTATGTCTTCTTACAGAGAGCGGATGGTGGGTGTTTTTGTGGAAGTTAGGAAAACATATCGAGGACTATTTTTAGCTTGTCACCGTCTTATCACAGAAGACAAACACAATAAGATATGCAGACTCCATTCCTTCACTTGCACTTCCAAATTCTCACAGCTAAGAGGAGTAATTACACAAATAAACAAAATATATCCAGCGTCTAGCACATGGTTGGAAACACAGGTTAGCATTCAAATAGCATTTGACAGTCTCCCTTTGTTAAAAAGAAAAAAAAACCCAGGACTTGGAATGAAATGAGCCTGTGCAGTCCTCGATATTAGACAAAATGACTCACCGTTTGCTGGGGCTTAAGGTTTTAACCTATGAAATTACTGACCTTAGTTTTCAGCCCAATTACATAAGATCTTGAAAAGTAACTGGCCATAGCTCAGCTCTGCCTGTTTAATAGCCTTCAGTTTAAATGTTAAAGCAATCACAATTCTTTCATAAATTATCAAATTATTACAAGGTATTAGTTCTACCTGCTAAGAATCTTGAGCAGGTGATATTGCCTAAGCTTTTTTTAACACATCACATCTAAATAACCATTAATTAACATGTACAACTACAGAAAAGTGGAATTGGGTCACAAATTATGCAGTTTTCAAAAGTTAGCAGAGGAGCAGTTACCACCATTTAAAATTAAAAATAAGGCCTGAGGATTTAGCTCAGTAGCATTACACCTGCCTCAAAAGCACATCCTGAGTTTGATCCCTGGTACTAAAAATAAATAAATAGTTAAAATCAAAACCAGTTCAGAGACCACAGGCTAGCAAGCATTATTGTAGCCATGCCTCCTAGACAGAACTGAACTCTCACCTCCAGAAATGACAATAGAAAATGAAGGAAAACGTGGTAGAATCAGGCTATGGAAATTTATACTGAAGCTATACTGCACAAAATACAAAAAAAAATCAAAAGAATACAAATGTAAAACAATATGCTTATATTCTTGACATTTTTATTATATTTTGTGCTTTGTGTTTTAATTTCAAGCCCACAAAACCTTCTTCAGCCCCCACCATCTACAAGTCATGGTATGAGGGGTCGTGGTCAGCACGGACACTGGCAGACTTCATTTCTGCTTTTAAAGATTAGAAAGAGACAGAAATATCAACAATACCATGATAATTTGCTTAACACAAATGCTATAATAGAAAAATCTTAAAATTTCCGTGGAACCCTATGAAAAAGAAAAAGACATTATAACTCAAGGAACCTGAGAGAGAGAGAAAAAATATGATTTATATCAGGGCTTGAAGTGAAAGAACTTTAGATGCCACAGAATGTTATGCTGATGTTGTCAGTGATTAAATATTCTAAGACTGCAGAAGACACTGATGTGCAAAGTAAGGGTCCTGCTCTCAGCCCACTTTAGCATCCACTCATCAACCTGCCTCCTCTGGAAAATGTGCAGTTAATGTTGAGTTGACCTCACCCGGGGACTCTCAGGAAACCAAAGTGCAGCTGGCTTCCGACAAACAGGGTCAGCCCTATAGAAAACTATGTGTAGGGGAAGCTCTGGCCCTATCTGGAGAAAGAATCAAACAATAGGCAGACCTTCCTCTTCTTCAAAGATAAGAGATCACTTTTTATATAGGATAAAATGCCATACAGATCAAATGCTTTACAGATCAAATGACTTCAAGCATGTGTGAGAATTTTTCAAACCATAAAATCCCACGTAAATGTCAGGTACTGATATTACCATAATAATCCTGGATGAAAAGAAACACAGTAAGAAGGGAAGTAAGGAAGTATTTTCTGGCCTTTGCTATGAACTCCTGGTGTTCAAGGAAGAAGAAATGCTTTTGTGACATCACGTCTTCTCAAAGCCCTCTGTCGTCTCCAAGACACCCCCCCCCCCAATATATTTAAAATCCTGGGAAGGCCTTGTTCTGCCTAGAAAATTTGAAATTTTTAAGATAAGAGAGAGTCTCAAGCTTTAATAGTTAATATACCAAACAATGACTTTTGCTGTAACCTCATATAGCTTAAACATGTTTTAAGAATGTTCTTTGCATTTGACTCTTTCTTCTAAAAAGTGCATTTGTTAAAACATGAAATTTTAGCAGTTCACTTGCCAGGAACCTATACCACAAAGGAGGCCCGCACCATTTACTGCCCCTGGGTGCCAGCCGGCCCCATTCCACACCAGAGCTGTGCTGAAACAGACCAAGCAAGATAAAGGTTGAGGGATAGCCAGGCATGGTGGCTCACGCCCGTAATCCCAACACTCGGGAGGCAGAGACAGCAGGATTGCTGAGTTCAAGGCTTCCCTGGGCTACATAGTGAGCTCAGAGCCAGCCTGAACTACAAAGTGAGACCCTGTCTCAAAAAAAAAAAGGTTGAGGGATAGCTCCTTTTGACTAATGTGCTTGATGTACTGTTGTTCCTGATCTTGATGCTGTTGTCACACTTTTTATTTCTTCACTCTGACAGAACTATTTTTTTTTTAAATTTTCCTATTTTGCTGGAACTGAATCTGTCCAACTTTCTGGGTTTCTGTCCTCTTAATTGCTTACATCTTTATAGAAAAGGGAAACTAGTTTCTGCTTTGCCTTCTACTCCTAGGTTCCTCTATTCACCTCTTGTTCCCACACTCTCTCCTATCTTCTAGTCAGAACCAGTACCCAGAAGTAAAAGGCTCTCAGCGAGCCCTAATTTTTCTTCTGTATTATCATAAGAAGGTATGCAAAGTCTCTGGTGGTCTTGCAGCTCTCAGTTGGTACTGGCTTTTTTTTTTTTTTTTTTTAGACATGGTCTCGCTTTGTAGTTCAGGCTGGCCCAGGCAAGCCTCAAACTCAGCAATCCTCCTGCCTCTGCCTCCCAAGTGCTGGAATTACAGGCTTGAGCCATGAATCCCGGCATTTGTGGTATGTGGTACTGATTGCCAGTGGGCATGAATCACGCTGCCTGGTATTGTGGTATGTGGTTACCGGGGTTAAAGCCAGGGACCTAGCACTTGCTAGGCAGGCACCAGAACCACTGAGCTAAATCTCTGGTACTGTCTTATATATGTCCCTTTAGCTTCTGTTACCCTCTGGCATATATGAGATTCTCAAGATGTTTTGATCTTTATAAATCTGCTAACCCTATTTCTAAGCTTTCATTCTCCTTCTGTCTTTCTACCTCCCTCTCCCCACTGACCTTTTATTCCCAAGGGATACTGCAGGCACATTTAAGACCTGCATGTTGTAAACACATTGCTGATTAATTCTAATTTTTGGCATATGGACATAGAGGTAAATCATGAGTTCAAAGTCTTCAGAATAGAAATTACCAAAATTTTCATTTCTTTTACTGTTTTTAACACTGTTGTTGGTACTGATTTTATTATGGTAACAAAGATAATCTGATTGTTCTGTTCAAATACCTCCCATGATGTGCCAGAACTGAGAATTCTCAAGGGTCATTACAGATTCAAGGAGGACAACCCAGGAAGGTGCCATCTCCAAAGTGTCCCAAATAGTAGAAAGAAAGAAACTTGCAACAAACATTGCCTTGACACCAGGCAACGAATTAAACAAATAACATTAGTAACAACAAAGGAGTAGAAATGAGAAAATATTCAAAAAGCCAGACACAAAAGATCATCACCACAGGGGAATTCAGGGAAAAGGGAAATAGAGCAAACTGAAACTCAAACACCAGGACTCTGAGATGGTAGCAAAAGCAGATCTAGTGAAATGGAAATCAGAACTCATCTCTGAGATGAAAACAGAGATACTGTCCACAGTGAAAGACCTCATTAAAGAAGAGATCAGCAAGATGATAGAATCTAAGATAGCAAAACTAGTGGAACCTTTTAAACAGCTTCAAGCAGAACTCCAGGAGGCGATGAAAGAGAGTGAAAGTTTGTAAAGTAGGTTGAATGAAGCACAGAAACAAATTTCAGACCTAGAGGACAGGACAGCAGCCAATGAACAGGAAAGATATAATCTATGGAAAATGGCAAGGGACCATGAGAAATCAATCCAACAACTTCTAAGTGATTTAAAGAAGAATAACAGAAGACTGATTGGAGTCACTGAGAAAGTAGGAGATAGTGCAAAACAAACAAACAAAAAAAACTGTTGTCAGGGCCGGAGATTTAGCTCAGTGGTTCCGGTGCCTGCCGCACAAGCGCAAGGTCCTGAGTTTGATCCCGGTAGCCACATACAATGCTGGGCGTGGAGACTCACACCCACCAGCAATCAATACCACATACCACAGTGCCGGGTGTGGTGGCTCACGCCTGTAATCCCAGCACTCAGGAGGCAGAGACTGGAGGATTGCTGAGTTCAAGGCTTGCCTGGGCTACATAGTGAGCTCAGGGCCAGCCTGAACTACAAAGCGAGACCCTGTCTCAAAAAAAAAAAAAAACTGTTGTCAGAGATAATGGCAGAAAACTTCACAGGAAAAGAATTGGACATACAGATAAATGAGGTCTATAGGACTTCAAAAGCCCATAACTTAAAGATATCTACACCTAGACGTATAATTATCAAGGCTCCAGATACACAACAAAAGAATGAAATACTGAAAGCAGTGAGAGAGAGGAAGAAAATCACCTACAAATGGGAGCCCATTAGGATCACAGCAGACTTTTCAACACAAACACTCAGCACAAGGAGAGCCTGAAGGGAAATGTTTCAAGCATTGAAGGAAAACAACCTCCAAACTAGACTGATGTATCCCGCAAAACTATCTTTCAGAGTAGACAGGGAAATAAGATACTTTCATGACAAAGAATACCTGAAAAATTTCAGAAATATGAAACTTTTACTTGAAAACATTCTAAAGAACATCTTGGAAAAACCCACAGAAAATTCCATACCCACAAGACCCAATGGGGCAAACTCACTAGAGCAAACAAGAAACTGAATAAAAAAGGGGAAAAGTGAGGAAGAAAAGAGCCAAGAACAGGGAAACATGGCAGCTCTAAATCTGTCCATATCAGTCGTAACCACTAATGTCAATGGACTCAACTGGCCAATTAAAAGACACAGACTAGCAGATGGGATCAAGAAGCAAGATCCTACAATCTGCTGCATACAGGAAACACACCTAATTCAGAAGGAAACCCATAGACTGAAAATAAAAGGTTGGAAAACAATCCTCCATGCCACAGGAAAGTGCAAAAAAGCAGGAGTGGCTATCTTGTTTGCAGATAAAATAGATTTCAAACCCAAACTGATTAAAAGA
>PVIC010014865.1:0-35983 GCA_004025085.1 Thryonomys swinderianus
CTCAGCAATCCTCCTGTCTCTGCCTCCCGAGTGCTGGGATTACAGGCGTGAGCCACCACGTCCGGCATTGTGGTATGCGGTGTTGATTAGGCGTGTCTCCACACCCAGCATTATATGTGGTTACCGGGGATCGAACTCAGGACCTTGCGCTTGCAAGGCAGGCACCGGAACCACTGAGCTAACCCTCCGGCCCTCTGATTTTTTTTTTTTTTTGAGACAGAATCTCACTTTGTAGTTCAGGCTGGCCCTGAGCTCACTATGTAGCCCAGGCAAGCCTCGAACTCAGCAATCCTCCTGCCTCTGCCTCCCGAGTGCTGGGATGACAGGCGTGAGCCACCACACCCGGCACTGTGGTATGTGGTACTGATGGCTGGTGGGCGTGAGTCTCCACACCCAGCACTGTATGTGGTTGCCGGGGATTGAGCTCAGGGTCTTGCGCTTGCGCGGCAGGTGCCAGAACCACTGAGCTAACCTTCTGGCCCCTGGTTTTATTTATTTGTTTGTTTGTTTGTTTATTTTGCGGTACCGGGGATCGAACTCGGGCTCTTGTGCATCCAAGGTTGGCACGGTACCACTTGAGCTAAATCTCTAGCCCAGAGGGTCTGAGTTTTTAAAGTTCTTCATATATTCTAAATAGTCCTTTGTTTGACAAACATCTGGTAAAAAAAAAAAAATTTCCACCTTATGGATTGTCTCTTTACTCTGTTGGTGATTTCTTTCGCTGTGCAGAATCTTTGTATTAAGATGAAATCTGTTATTGATTCCTTGTGCTAGTTCCCATGCTACTGGGTTATTTTTTCCCCCCATAAAGTCTTTTTCGATGCCTGTGTCTTTAAGAGTTCTACCTAACCTATCTTCCAGCAGGTTTAGTGTTTCTGTTTTAATATTTAGACCTTTGATCCACTTTGGGTATAGTTTAGTGCATGGTAAGAGATAGGAACCTACGTTCAATCTTTGGCAGCTTCAAGTTCAGTTTTTCTAGCACCACTTGTTAAAGAGGCGATCTTTCCTCCAGTGATGGGATTTGGCTCCTTTGTCAAAGATGAGATGGCGGGTATGTCTGGAATTGTTTCAGCATCTTCTAATCTGTTCCACTGATCCTCGAGTCTATTTCTTTGCCATTACTATGCCATTTTTTGTTTTTTATCACAGTGGCTTTCCAGTATAGTTTGAAGTTTGGAATTGTGATACTCTCTGCCTTGCCTGTGTAGATTAGAATTGCTTTTGGTGTTCTAGGTCTCTTCTGGTTCCAAATAAATTTTGGGGTTATTTTCTTGACTTCTTTGATGTATACTGCTGGAATTTCAATCAAGATTGCATTGACTCTATATAGCAGTATGGTAAGTATCACCAATTACACTATATTGGTTCTTTTTACCCAACAACAAGAAATATTTTCCCATTTTCTGATATCCTTTTCAATTTATGTTTTCAGAATACTGTAGTTTTCAAAGTAGAAGTCTTTTAATTCCTTCGTTAGTTTGATTCCTAGATATTTCATTTTTTGAATGCTATTGTGAAAAGAATTGTTTCCCCAATTTCTCTCTCTATAAATCTATCACTCATGTACAAGAAGGATGTTAATTTTTGGGTATCCAGCTACTGTACTGAGTTTGCTTATTAAGCCTAAAAGTCTTTTGGTGGAGCTTTTGGGGTCCTCTTTATAGAGTATCATGTCATCTACAAATAATAACAGTTTCACTTCTTTTTCTATCTTAACCCCTTTTACTTCTTTTTCTTGTCTAATTGTTGTGGTTTATGTTTCCAGACTACCTTGAATATGAGTGGTGATAGTGCACATTTTTGTGCTCATTTTAGCCTGAAAGCTTTTAGTTTGTGACCATTTAGTGTGATGTTGGCTACTGGTTTCTCATAAATAGCTTTTATTAGGTTACGATAAAAACCATGTATTCAAATTATCTATAGACTTTTTTTTTATCATGAATCAGTGTTGGATTTTGTCAAACACATTTTCTGCATCTATTGAGATGATCATATATAGTTTTTATTTGACTCTTTTTATATAATATATTGCACTTGTTGATTTATGTGTGTTGAGTCTATCTCTGCTTTTGGAATCAAGTGATGCTTGCATCTAGAAATAAATTTAGGAATACTGCTTCTCTTTCAAATTGATTAATAAGTTTGAGAATTAATGGCATTAGCTCTTCCATAAATTTATTATCAAATTCAGCAGTGAAGCCATCCGGATTTAGGCTTTTCTTGATTGGTGAGTTTTTAATTATGTTTTCAATGTCACCGATTGACATTGAGGTGTATAGAATTTTCATATCTTCTTGGTTCAAAGTTGGTAATTCATATGCATCTAGGATTCTGTCCATTTGTTCTGCATTTTCTGTCTTATTGGGGTACAGCTTCTCAAAGTAGCTCTTGATGATCCTCTGGTTTTCTGCTTGATATGTTGTAATTTCACATTTTTTTCCTAATTGCATTGATTTGAGCCTTTTTATTCCTTTTTTTTTTTTTTGAGACAGGGTCTTGCCTTGTAGTTCAGGCTGGCCCTGAGCTCACTATGGTGCCCAGGCAAGCCGCCACGAACCCAGCAATCCTCTTGTCTCTGCCTCCCGAGTGCTGGGATTACAGGCATGAGCCACCAAGTCCGGCATTTATTCCTTTTTTTTTGATAGGGTTGGGTAAGGTTTTGCCAATTTTATTTATTCTTTCATGGATTATACCATTATCATAGTATCCAATGCATTGCTTTCTGCTCTTATCTTTATTATTTGCTCCCTGGTATGAGCTTTGGGTTAGAGTGGAAAAAGTTCTTAAAGATTATCTTTTTCATCATTCTCATTTTACTGATGAGACAATAATTATATAGAATGGAAGAATCTGCCAAAGCCACAAAATAAGTTAGTGGCTCAGCATGAATAAGAACTCCAACTCTTGATTTTAAATAGCAAATGGAGTATAACAGTGAACAGGGGTAAAATTAGAAACACAAACTACTATAATCCTAATATTAGTAACCCCGGCTAACCTCTAATTTATAATCTGTGTTGTTTTTTAACAAATCAATATTTTATACACATGTATTACTACTTATACGTACTCATAAATTCAATAAATGTGACTACTATATGTATCAAGTGCAGTGTAACTCCTGATATTATAGCAGTGAACATGATAGACACAGTTCATGTCTTCATTTGTATTAAGCAGACAAGTAAATGATATTAATACAAATGGTGATAAGTGATATATTTACAAGTAAAAATATTGATACAAATGGTGATAAGTGCTATGAAGGAAAGTGAAAGGATACAGACTAATTCTGTGGGAGGAAAACAAGAGGGTAGATATGGAATATTCTTCAAAAACATGGCATTTAAGTAGAGGCCAGAAAGCTTAAAGTGTGTCAGTTATGTACAAGATAAGGTGAATGTATTCGAGGCATAGAAAACAGGAAGTCCAAAAGTTGAAAGAATTAAATAGGACTGTACACGAGGAGGTTGAAAACTAGAGAGAAAGGAGGAAAAATGTAGGAAACAAAGTGGGCAGAGGCTAGGTCATATAAAACCTTGGAGGCCACAGGAAAATCATTTAGATATATTCAAAGAACAACATAAACAGAGGAGAGGAAATTGAGGATGTTTTGGCTGGGGAATTTATTTGATTTACATTTTTAAGAGTTCTTTTAAGCTGCTATGGGATAAGTAGCTTGACAGGAACACAGGAGCTAGAATTGTTGTGATCCAGGGAGGAGAGAATGTGAATTGGACTAAGGGAATGATGAACATGACGGACAGAGGTCGAGAGTATTTGAGATATATTTTAGCAGTAGAAATAACAGACCTCACTGGTAGACTGGATGTGGAACATGAAAATATGAAAGAAAGAATTGTAAATGACCCAAGTTTTTGACATCCAGATCTTTCAAAGCTCCTTAGATAATTCTAATATGCAGCTATGGTCGAGAACCACTGTCTTAGAGAAACTGGAAAAACAAATACAACAGGGACATGTAGTAGAGTTTGCAAGAGGTATACCTAATCGAGGCTTTTGGGAAAGCTAAAAAAATCAACCCAGCCATAGGACTTATCAGTCCATTTTACTGTTCACTCACAGATCGGGAGAAAATAGGTGGTGGAATGGAATCAAGGAGATATTTGTCAATCAAATACTATGGTAAAATAAGTGGATAATAGAGTTGCAGGCATTTTCAAGGCTGTGACTGTAATAGTAGAGCAGGGAACTCAAGCCAGACAGAAGAGAAAGGAAGACATGAAGAGGGGTGCTGAGTAATGCTGTAAGGCCAATAGATTGATAAGATCAATGCGTTAAAGATCTTGATGACATGAGAGAATTATTGGAGAGATGCCTAAGGGGACTGGAAGACTAAGATAGAGTGATCAAAGAGGAAATAAAACTTGAATTTGGAATTCCAGAAATCCAGTCAGTTACTAGTTATGACAAGACATGTGATGTTGCTACAGGGATTTTCAGGCTGTATGCAGTGAAGAAGAAGGTTTAGGAAGGTGAGGTCAAGTTGAAGGGCCATCTACAGGGAGGCCGAGGTGAGGAAGACAGGAGAAAGGATAAAGACAAATAATAAATGAACGGCTAGAGTCTTCAAAGAAGAATGATGTCCAGAAAGATGGTCTGTTCACCAACAATTATATATACCAAGAGGCTTCTGTGAGCCAGCTTCACTGTAAATGCTGAGATACAACAGCAAACAGGACAGATAGTCTCTACCCTCAAGAAGTTTATATGCTAGTAAAGTGATTTGGACACTGAACCCAAGGACCAAAAAGAAGTTTATATTAGATATTGAAAATTATCATGAAAATACTAAACTGTATAATACAGTTAGAAACAGGTAGAAACAACAGACCTCACTGAATCAAGTGGATAGATAGTGAAGGAGAAGACACTATGTAAGGGACCAAGGAAGTCCTTTCAGAAAACATCTAACTTTGCATGGGAATGATAAGAAACCAGTCAGGGTGAGATATACAGGAAGATGATTTCAAATACAAGGGAACAACAGAACAAAAGTCCAGAAGTGGAGGGGAGACTGACATGTACAAGGGATGGGAAAAGGCCATCATGGCAGAGTATAATGAAATATGCTCTGGTGAGAGACAATGTCAGAGAATCAGGCCAAGTCACAAAGGCAGAAAGTCAAACTTAAAAGAAGGGATAACGAGTGGCAAAGACGAATAGGATGTGCTTCAAGGAGTCAGCGTGGTGAGGGAAAGGGGGAAGACATCAGAAACAATAAGCATTATCCCCAGAAACCTTCAAAACACCAAATAAAGCAAGACTCTATGCAACAAGAAGTGCAAAGGTACACAGATAATGTTGGCCTTTGAGAAGAAAAATCCAACTAAATGGATTTTCAAGCTCCTCTAGGCCCTTGCTACTAGTCAAAGTGTGAGCATCAGGCCAGCCCTGTCCATCATTTGGGCAGTTATCAGAAACGCAGGTTCACATATGAACCAAGACCTATCCACTCACCTTCAAAATTTTTTACAAGCTCTCCTGGGATTCGCATACATGCTATAGTATAGAAAGCACATATTAGGTCAAACTCTTGTTGCGGTATTAGAGCCATTAAGATAACTTTGCCCAAAGATAAATGGGAAAAATTGTCATCTATATTTGGAAGTATAACAGGCAAAGAGGCTGAGGATAGCCAGGGTTCTTGATTTGGGTAAGGTGTATTGGGCATGTGGACTTGTATTGCCTCTGCTGGAACATCGACTCATCATCATTCCCCTGAGAATATAATTCCTCCTTTCTAAGTTTCCCAAGTAACAATTTAACATGAAGACTAAGTTACTATCCCCACCTTTCTCAAGCTTCTCACTGATCATGCAGACTCAGGCAAGAGAAAAGAACCAGAGAACTCTAGAGGCACTCAAGGCAAGCTTATGGAGGAGCATCAAGCAGCCAGGGAAGAGCAGAGAGGAAGTGATCACATTTGTTTCCTTTAAAAAAAAATTGAATCTTTATTGGTACATTATACATACACATCATGTTCACACTCAATACTGAGAATTTGGACCAGTATGTGACATGGCTTAATGCTCATTTTTCCCATTCCCAATTGCCTTGACCTTTTCACTATCTACAACCTCCCCCACCCATACATAAGCTTTGTTTCTTACATTTGTTTTCTTTCAGGCCACAGCAGGAAGAACCCGAAGACAAGATGAGCTGTTGCCCATCAAAATGCTGAAGAAAGCTCCACCCTGGAATGTAGAGAATTCAGCTCAACAGTCTGCCTTAACCCTCTCCAGCTTTATCCTAAAGGACTGGCCGATAAAATACTTGGTCCTTCTCTAAGCTCATGGGTTTTCTGCTGTATTGTGTAAGTAAAGTAAGTCCACTTCTTAGCATCCACCTTTCCTCTTCTCTTTCTCCGATATTGTATGCTCACCTGTAGTTTCCTGTCCATGAAGAAATTTACTCTCCAGGCTGTTCTCCACTTTCAAGAAAAAGGCAGGAGTTGAAATAACAATGAATAGTTTCCATTAGATGAGCATATTTAACCTCCATCAATTTGAGTGAATTCGTGACTTGCAAAGCCCACAAATATTATTGTACTTGCTCAAAGATTCCCAGACAGATCAAAGTCATAGGTTAATATTCATTCCTTATGAGTTCCATCACTGAAAGCATCCAAACAGAATCTGGAAAAGTACCTGCCAGAGATGTTGTAGAATGAATCCTTCAGTGACAGAAGGCTTACTAGAGCACCACACAAAGAAGCCAGTGAGCCAATTTGAGAAGACCCCTGGGATAGAAGTCATGTGATTATTGAACTACTGTGTAACCTTGATAATCTACTCAATTGCTTCACCTGTCAAATAGTGTGCATATAGACTCAATGCTTTTAGACCTGCACTTGTCTACAGGGTAGTATCTTCTCGTGGAAAACAAGTGAAAAAGTAAATAGGAAGAGCTCTGGGCCCACTTTAACCATAGTGGTTTTCCTTTAACTATTTTATAATTAAGCCAGTGGCCCCAGCTTTCACTGACCTTCACTGTATAGAGAATTAACTGTAAGAAGTTAAGGGAGGAGGAACCAGAGTGGTAAGGAGGCTACAGGATAATGTAGTATCCCTAGTGCAAGATCATGGTGGTTTAGAAAACGATGATAACACGGGAAGTGATGAGAAGCAACCAATTCTAAGTGTTTCAAAGATGAAACCAGAAGGATTTCCTAAAAAACTGGATGTGGGATGTGAGATACCATGAGTCATTAGGGACTTTGTTCTGAGCATCTGGAAGGAAGCATCTGGAAGCTGTTTTTAACTGAATTAAAGATCAGTGGAAACTATTATGGTTTTTGTTTTGTTTTGTTTTTTAACCTCAGAAGTTCAGTTTAGGGTACAGTAAATTTGAAATGCCCATTAGTTATCCAAAAGAAATGTTAAATAATCAGATATATGTGTTGAAAAAAAGGGCCAAGCAGGAGAACTTGGGATCACTAATGTATAAATGTTTTTTCAAACCATAACGCTAGAAGTGGTCACGAAAGAAGGAAACACAAATGGTGAAGAGGTCCACTAACTGAGCCCTGGGCCTCGCAACATTAAGAGGCTGAAGAGTTAAGGAGAAAATCGCAAAAAATAGTGACAAAGGATAATCGGTAAGCTACGAGTAAAACTTCTAAAGTATGGTGCCCTGTAAGCCAAAGGAAAAAGAGTTGCAAAGAGAGCAAAGTAGCCATTTTTGTCAAGCACTACTGAGAGGGGTTCTTTTCACCATTGAGAAGACCAGCCCCATGGCAAGCTGACACAATGGTAGTTTACATTCTCAGCGAGAGAGGGAAGGTTTTCTCCTTAACTAATTCCTTGAGCAGCCCAAAGCAATGTGGCATCAAGTTTCTTGCCTGAGAGGAAATAAGGACCTAGGCCGGACTGGTCAGCAATCTTGCAGGTACAACTGCTATGAAGTGTGAGGTTTTTAAAATAGAAAGCAGAGCAGAAGGAGCAGTGAGACAATGGAGAACCGAGTCCATTGGTTGCAGATGCAGAAGAAGTGTCCATTACCATAATGTGCAGTCAGAAGCACTACAGAGAAGTTTTCCTCCCCAAACATATCTTGTTCATCTCTTCTAGGTTTTCTTATTTATTCAGTGAATGTGTATTTGTAAGCCACTGCCTTAAGCACTTACAAATAATGACTTAGTGAATTCTCACAGTACCATGAGGTAAATTCTGTAATTCTCTTTTACACATGAAGAAACAGAGGCAGTGGAAGCTAAGTACCTTGGTTTAATAATGGAATTATTAAAAGTGGGGATTAGGACTTCTCTAATTGAGATGTGGGTCAAGTCTTGCCTGAGGTTTGCTTCTGTACATTTTTATACATTTCTATAAAGCTGATGTAACAAAGAAAAATATATAATATGACCCTAATGTGTCTTACAAAGCCTAAAAGCTTGTTTGTCTGACCCTTGACTGAAAAAGTTTACCAGTCCCTACTCAACTCTGCAAAATGGGAAAGGTAATGCCTCTACCTATATTGTAAGTCGATCAAATAATATAATTTATAAAGCCTCTAGTAGATGTTCAATGCACAGTAGTTTTATGAATAACTTTATATTCCAGGGTTAGGAGTATACCTCAGTGGTAGACTGTTCGCATGGCATGTGAAAGGACTTGGGTTCAACACTTAGTATATATATATATATGTCTTCTGTCATCAGTCCTCTACTTCCTGCACATTCCCCCAGAGAAATCTTTCCTAGATTTCACTCATTCCAAGCCCCTATTTTATATATATATATATATATATATATATATATATATATATATATATATATATATATATAATTTCAGTTCTTTTTTTTTTTTCAGTACTGGGGATCAAACTTGGGCCCTTGTGCATCCAAGATTGGCGTGGTACCACTTGACCAAGCCCCTATTTTTTCCCTCAAACAGTGCTGAAAAGTTACCCAAACAAACTGAACTACATAGCCTTACTGGCTAAACTTTTAAAAATAAGCAAGTAGCAATTTCAATAAATTTAAAATTCCTAACTGAGTAAAGTGAGTGAGTTCTACCTAAGAAAATCTTGATAGTAAATGATAAATAGGTGACTAAACATTTTTTCCCAAGTGGTAATTATAAAGTCAGCAGGAAACATATAATATACTATGTTTCCTAGAAACTAAAATATGAAATAAGTATCTAGGAAGTTTCAGATAATGTTTCATTTAGATATAACATATAAAGAGCAATTTAAATTACAGAGAATTAGAGCTCAAGACTCCAAAGAAATTCTCTAGTCAAGTATCTTAATGTTCAGATGGCAAATCTGAAGCCAGAGAGAGGAAGATACTTGCACATGGTTATACATCAAATATGGGAACTAGAATCCTGTCCTTTGAGTGCAATGGCCTTTTGGTTACACTAGTGATTGGAAACGGGAGAAGTAGGCTTTGATTCTATGTGTATTTTTTTCTATGTAAGGATAAATTTGATCCAAACTTTACAAAGCATAATATTACACAAGTAAATCTTGGTTTACAGATTCTGTAAAGAAGGAAAAAAAAATCAGAAGATCCAGACAATGCAATTGGAGATAGAACTGGGCAGTAGCTGCTTCCTTTACACAGGATATATGCTTTCCAGTTTGTCATACTCCCTATAATTCTCAAATATTTCCAACCTCCAATATCTCTCATATAACTCACCAACAGAACCCTTATACAGATTTGTGTTCTACCTCCCTTGCTGTAGACCTTACTGCATTGTCTCAAATAAAGAATAGAAAATTCTTTCCTAGGGCTGATAGAAGGACCATGGACAGTCGAAGCAGAGCCTTGGGACTATAGAAAAAGGTGAATTGTTTGCGCTTGATGACTGTGGCAGAGAGACTACTAGTTATGTGTTAAAAATCCATTTTCCTGAGTAATAATATGCTAACGTCCTTTGCTACTATGAATGGCAAATAAAATTGGGGGAAGCTGCCAGGCAAGGCTTCCACAAACACTACTTAAAGTGACAATAGCAGTTGGCATGTAATATATTTGTCCTTGGCTCTGTTTGCAATGGAGATAGGACAGCTGGAGCTCCGGCAGCCAACTTGTGACCTCAAGGGTTGCTACACTTTGAATGTGATTTGAAATGTGACCCACGCCTATTGGGCAATGGATGAGAGAGTAGAAACTTTGATTATGCCTTTCAGAGCTGAAATCTTTGGGAAATGATCAGAATGAGATAATGTTCTCAGGGTCTAGCCCCCATGATTGAAGCTAGTGCCTTTACAGGTAAAGGGAGAGTAGCCAGACCCACTTGCGCATTCCTTGCCTCTTGGTATCTAATGTTCTGCCTCAGAACTCTGCCATCAAAATGATCATCACTAGACTTGACCCTTCTGTCAGAAGGTGTACGTCAGAGCCACAAGCTTGTTTTCATTACTACGTACACGTATGTGTGTGGTGGTGCATACTTGTGAACACAGCCCTCTGGAGGCTGTGGGAGGAGGATCGTGTGAGCACAGCCTTAGCAATGTAGAGGCTTAGGGACACTGTAGCTCAAAAGAAAAGAGGAATTTAAAAAGATCTGGGGATGTAGTTCAGTGAGAAGTCCCTGTGCTCAACCCCCAGTACCACGAAAACCAAACCAAGCCAAAGCAAATAAAAAACAGCCTGTGATATCAGTAAAAGAAAAATGAGCAAAATTCAAGGAGGAAACTCATGTTCTAAGGTAACAAAATCACCATACCAGCCCTGAATAGAGTGCCTCTAAACCCATTATAAAAAATAAAATGTAAAGGTCTGCCTTATTTAACCTCCTTTCATATTCTATTTCTGTTTCTGTTAACCAAATGTAATTCTTAACCAAAAAAAAGCAAGCATAAGAGTTCTTGATTTGGGGATAAATATAAGTGCTGGGGAACCATATAATAATTTTATTATTTATTTTTATTTTGATACCTTTGTGCTACATAATAAATACATTTGTTGTGGGGAATTTGCCCATGTACATATCACAACTTGATCATTTGTATTCTCCCTTCCTCCCACTTCTCCTCTTTCTCTAATTCCATACCCATCTCCGTAGTCTATCTTCCTATTTCCAACCATCTATCTTTTCTCTTTATCTTTAAATTATTTAAACTCATTTCTCTTGCATAAGATAAACCATGAGATATTTAACCTTTTGTGTCTTATTTATTTCACTTATCATTATGGACTTGAGGTACATCCATTTTCCTACAAATGACTCCAGTTTATTCTTCATCATTGCTACGTACCACTCCATTGTGTACATATTCCATATTTCTTTACCCATTCCTCTGCTTATGCCCATCTAAACCACTTTCAAGATGGAGCTACTATGAGCACCACTGATATAAAGGTGGATATGTGTGTATTCACTGTAATATAGTGTTTTAATTTTACTTCTGAGAGTACCCAGAGGAGATATATTGTAGCTAAGTCAAATGTCTCTTTGTCTATAAAATGGAAACAGTGCTACACTATCTCAGAAGGACATTAAATGAGTTTGATATATGTAAAGTACATAGAATAGTGCCTATAGCATGCTGTGATTGTCAAAATAAAGGATGCTCAAACATGTTCATCTCTTAGTTACTGGAACTTCTGAATACGTTAGGTTATGTAGCAAGAGAAACTAAGGTGGTGGATGGAATTAAGGTTGCTGATCAGTGATTTTAAAATATGGAGATTGGCCGGGTGTGGTGGCTTACGCCTATAATCTCAACATTCGGGAGGCAGAGGCAGGAGGATTGCTGAGCTCGAGGCTTGCCTGGGCTACATAGTGAGCTCAGGGACAGCTTGAAGTACAAAGTGAGACCCTGTCTCAAAAAAAGAATATTCTATAAATGATAAACATAAAATTAAATAATGCTGAATTCAAGTTTCTATTTATTGAAAAACTAAAGACAGTCTTTCATTTGGTCATTTCATTTTATTTTACAAACTAGCTCTATTTCAGATGGGGTTTATTTAACCCCATCCCAGTTACTTTACCTGAGGTTTTGAAACGAGTGATGTCCCTAAATTCAAGTGGTCTCTGGTTGCCTTCACCTTGCTGTCTACGGCCACCTGACTGCCTAGCCTCTTGTCTTCCCAGCCCTCACAGAGGCTACTCTACAGACAGGCTTCCACATCTGCCATAGCTAGAGTGTAGTAATCAGTTGCTAAGCTATTCAGTTGGTTGCTAAACTCCCTTCTCCCTTTTGGCCTTTACACACTACAGAAACTGGAAGTTAATAATCTGCCAGCAAATTAAATTTGGTGAAAGATCAAATGACATATTCATCAGGAACCAGGTGTGCTAAGCTCACCTCAGAGCACTGCCTGACCTTCTACCAAGTCCATCTCCTGGGTGGGCTGCTTCTCTTCTACCAGAGATGGAACACCTGGGCTTCTGTAAACCTAAAAGGGGATGTATAACTTTTTTGAGCTACCAGTGAACATCATCATACCTTTTCTTGAGCACTTTTCCCTACCTCAAATGCCCTAAACTCAGGTTCCCAGAAGGGTGTAGCTAAGAGTACTTATAGGTAGCAAAGGCCTTATTGTGTAACACAGATATTCTCAGATCTTGCTGTACATGAGACTCACTCAGAAAGCTTTGCCAAGACACATTTGTCAGAGACCAACCCTGGAGATTCTGATTTAATTGGTTTGGGTGGGGCTTAGGGACGATTATTTTTAAAAAATTCCCAGGTAACTATCACTTGCACTCAAGAGTAAGAAAACCTAATATATCACATCTGCATAGGGGCCCCAAGCTGAAAGTCAAATTATTTAATATTTGTACAACTCTGGTTAAGTTGTTCAACCCTTCTGGGTTACACCTTCCTTGTATACAAAACAGGGAAGACAATATAGGACTTCCCAGGTGCTTTGCTTGTAGTAATAACTCATATAACTTTTCTCATTCTCAGCTTCTTTTTGACAAGTGGAGATTAAAAACAAATGTTCTTTGCCTGATTCCTAAGGCTATTTTGAAGATTAAATACATGATTTATTTGTAATGCATTTTATCACAATGCCTGCCATACAGTAAGCACTCAATTCTTAATTAGTCTCAGAAAAGGATATTAGTAAATGTAGTAAGCCAGTATCATATGAGAGGTGAGGTGCCCAGTGCTGAACAGCGGACTCAAGCCAGACAAGAAGGGTTATAAATCTGTATTGTAGTGTTTACTAGTCCACAGGCCTTGGGCATATTATATAACCTCCTTATGCTTCATTTATCTCATGAGATGGGGATAGTAACAAACACATGTACATCTGTAGGTTAGCTGTGAGGATTAAATGAGTTAATGTTCATAACTTGCTCAAAGCAGTGTTTGGAACTAGGTATAGTGATATAGGACTGCCATCCCAGTTACTTTAGAGGCTGAGGCAGGAGAATTATAGCCCCAGTAACTTAATGAAAGTTTATCTCAAAGTTAAATGAACAAATAAAGGCTGAATCTTCAGCTTAGTGACAGTGTGCTTGCCTAGCATGTAGGAGGCTCTAGAATCAATACTCAGTACCTACTACAAAAGCAAAAACAACCTCCCAAATTGTTTGGCCCACAGTAAATGGGTCAACAAACTCAATAATCATTTTCATCCCACAAATATTAGCAATTGCCATGACGGTTGCTGTCTGAGAAATGTCTGCCCAGTTGTACTAACTTAGCGATTTTATTTGCCTTTTAGTATCCTCATAGATTCAGGACTCTTACATATACAACTCATTTCATTTAACTGTTATCCTTTGGGAAGTTTTTGCATGTGTGTGTGGGAGTGCATGTGTAAATTTTCACTAGTCGTTATTCACAGGAAGAGAGCTTTTCAGCCTGTATTAACTATAATTCAACAGCAGCTTTACTTTATACAACTCTGAAATGTCTTTCTGAAAGCATATAGTGTAGTCACTTAAGGGCATCCACTCCACAATTTACTGTGCTGAATTTCAGATCGGTTACCTACTAACTGTGGCCTACAGCAAGTGACTTCATCTGTTTTTCCATCAGTATCACCTCTGTACAGCAGAGAAAATGATGATGGTGGTGATGATGATGATGATGATGATGATGATAGTAACTACCCCTCAGAACTGATTCATATAAAATTCTCAGAATACCACTTGACATGGAGTACCACTATATAAGAATCAGCAATCATTATCAAATTGCCTAGACTAATGTACTCTCATGTATACAACACTTACAGTTTCTAACTTACTTTGATATTCATTGTCACTTTGAGTTATAGTCCTACTGGGCAACCAAGGAAGGGGTTATCAATTCCAATTTAATGATGGTGAAGTTGAGACTGGACTAAACTATTCCTTGTATATACAGTAGGGAAGCCAATAGTTCCCTACTGCTTTGCTTATATTAATGTCATAATGTTTCTCATTCTATTTCTTTGTAACAAATGGAGATTTAAAAAAAAAAATTCTCCTTGCTGGGCATAGTGGCTGACACCTGTAATCTCAACACTCAAGAGGCAGAGGCAGGAAGATTGCTGAGTTGGAGGCTTGCCTGGGCTACATAGTGAGCTCAGGGCCAGCCTGAACTACAAAGCGAGACCCTGTCTCAAAAAAAATTAAATCAACAAACTATGTATGATTCATGTAAACAGTCTGCCTAAATAAGACCAGCCCTGACCATATTAAATACTGCCTGTATCCTAACTCATGAAAGTGTTGCTGTAAAAGTCAATATTAACATGAAGCTGTGGAACTTACACTGTCTGAGACATTAAAGTTGTGAGAGAAACATCCAAATGTCAACAGGAACACAGTTTGGTTGTTTTGTTTTGTTTTTTGAGAAAGGGTCTCGCTTTGTAGTTCAGGCTGGCCCTGAGCTCACTATGTAGCCCAGGCAAGCTTCAAACTCAGCAATCTTCCTGCCTCTGCCTCCCTAGTGCTGGGATGACAGGTGTGAGGCACCACATCCGGCACTGTGGTATGTGGTATTGATGGCTGGTGGGCGTGAGTCTCCACACCCAGCATTATATGTGGTTACCGGGATCGAACTCAGGACCTTGTGCTTGCAAGGCAGGCACCAGAACCACTGAGCTAAATCTCAGGCCCAGGAACACAGTTTTGTGTCAACCTTCGCAGACAGTCTGAGATATCTAAGCCACTAAATAAACGTATTCACACCTTAAATAACTCAATTTACATTCTAGCTACAGCCCAAACCATCTTACATCAGGTTCCCATGGAAGTGACCCATTTTGTTTTTTCCCAGCCCATTCTCAGTGTTCTGCCTGTTCTCTTATTAAGGAGTAGATGACTTCTCTTGATAATGTTGTTTCTTATCCATTTGGTCCCTCATCTCGGGAGCTATACAGACTAAGCGTTATTGTATTGCACAGATGAGGAAACAGAAGCCCTGTAAAAGAAACTGTGACTAGAGGAAAATGTAAAAACTACCTGATTAGCATGTATTCGATACACATTTGTGAATGAGTGCCATTTCCTAGGTGAGAAACGGCTTGCCCATCTTAAGTGATTTGTTGCAGGTCACAAGGCTAATATGTACTAGAATCAAGATTTGCACTGTGGTCTGGAGAACATTCTCTGAGAAATAAGAAATGTATACAGCCATCACAACCATATTATTCATTCATATAGCAAACTGCTACATGTCCCGAAAGCTGTGTCCCTAAGGCTGTGTTTCTAATGCTGTGCATGTGGCCTATTGATGTGCTTTTGGTCATTTGTTTACTGCCAGAGCCCATCATATTAAGATGCAGGTAACACTTTTCCCCTGGCATTTGCTGGAGTGATGCTCTTAGGTTTTGCAGGACTCACATTTTGCCTGGGGGTGTCATTTCTTTTTACCTGACAACCCTCTAGGAATTCTTCCCTGTGCTGCATCACCCCATCCTTGCACTCCTGCAAAAAGAAAAGATGCACAGAGCAGCTTCTGATTCCCTCTACAGACTCCTTTTTGCTTTGTGTCCTTGGATAAGTCAGTTTGTACCTGTTGTATCTCCAGATAAACAGTTGGGAAGCAGTCAAGGAAGAGGGGTTTGCGTCCAGGTTTAGTAACACAGGATACAAACATGATTCGTTTTGTAAAGTAAGGAACAGCTTAAGAAAAATGAAAGATACTCTCCATTTCAAGGAAAGTAAAAGAAAAATTCAAATGAATCTGTCCAGAATGGGTATCTTCTAGAGAAGTACACCCCTTAAATGCATACAGGCCTTCTGCTTTAAAGCCATCTCACCATTAAAGGCACCATGACATTTTAAAAAAATATAAATCAGGTCTTGACCTGCATATTTACCCTTGTTGTTTTCTGAGCCTTCTGTATCCTACTGCTGAGCTGTTGCTGCTGCTAAATAGGGGAAGCTTATTTCTCCCAACTCCCTATCAGCTCTCTGAGAAGTGCTTGCTTAGGATGGTGAGCGCTAAGCAGCTGATGTGCCTGGTCTGTAAACTGACCCAATTTAGAAGGTGTTGTTCCAAAGCCAAGAGGACTCCTTTTCCTCCTATAATATACCAGTGCAGAGAAAGACCGCAACAGTAAGCTTCGGGCAGTATTACTCAGCCAGTATTTCTCAAACACCTGTTGTGAGCCAGACAGCAAGTAGAACAACATGATGAGAAAGATTAAGACTTTGTATTAAAACAGTCACAGTGTGTAACATTATGTGGGACAGTGATGAAGAATATAATGCACAACTATACAGTTCTGATGGTAAAATACGTTAAGGATTACTGAAGAGGTATAAATATAGGCCAAGGAAAGAATGTCACGAATGATGCTGAAGCTTTGTGAAGACCCTTTCAAGTAAGAATCTAAACAGCTGAATGTAAAGGAAAGCCATGAAGGAGAACAGGGTTGGCCTAAGACATAGGCCCAGAGATGGGAAAAGAGCTACTTCTGAGGATGAGAGCTATTGGAAGAGCTTTGCTTGAAGATGTGACTCATTAATGCCAGAGATGATGAGCCAGAGATGGGCTGAGGTGAGAGGCAAAGAGATCAACTAGGAAGTTACTGCACCCATCTAGGTGAAAAGAATGAAGGTTTTCAATTAAGACTGTGGGAGAGGAAAAGCAGGGGAAATTTGAACACAAAAACACATACAGGGAGAGCATCATGTGAAGATGAAAGAGATCATAATGATGCATAAATAAGACATAAAACTAGACTGTAAGATTTGAAAAATGATTATAAGGAATATGGGGAAGAGAAAAAATCACAGAAGACTATGATATTCTTCTAGCTACACAGCTAAGAGAATGATAAAAGCTAGTAATCCAACATCTCTCAGGAGGAATGCAGTCAAGTTCTTAGTAACAGTAACAGGGAAAGGGCACGTAGATGAATTAATCCAGCAGACAGCTTATACATAGATCTGAATATAAAGTAACAAAGTAGTAATGATAATATTTGTGAGAAGCTGAACTAACTCCCCAAAAGACACACAATTTCTCTGGTTAAATTCTTGAACTAACTTCACTACAAATTTAATTAATTAAGTGATGATGAGGTCATCTTAGAGCACAATGGGCCTATCATCCAGTATGACTAGTGTTCTTAATACAAAGTAGAAATTTGAGCACAGACACATTCACAGTGAGAACATGAAAATGAAAGCAAAGATCAAAGTAATGCAGCGGAAGCCAAGGAATGCCCAAGATTGCCATTAACCCACCAGTAGCTAAGAGAAAGGTATGGAGCAGGTTTTTCCTTATATCCATCAGCAAATTAGAATTCTAGTCCTGGACAACCAATAAATTCACCTGTGACTTCAGAGAGGCCAAATAACTCTACAGTGCCTGTAAACTTGGAAAAAAATAACTTGAATGATAACAGTTATCATCATCAACCTTGCTTTAAAAAAATGTGCAAAAAGAGAGTCCTGGTATGCTACATGTGGATGGGATTTGTCACTTCTGGTACAGTCACTTTGTTAAGAGACAAGGAGATGCAGGAAATCAGTGCATAACATTCTACATTTTCAAAACATCCAGTGGTTGGATAGACTCGCCATGCACAAAAACCTGAAATTTTCATTCAATTATGGAGTTATTGCCTCCTCCTCTCTTCACTATATAGAGGTGTGATGGACCAGACTCTTAGAATCATCATCCAGAAAAGAGACCAATAGCTGGTAAATGCTTATTCAAAAGAAATAAAAAGCTCTCTCTCTCTCTCTCTCTCTCTCTCTCTCTCTCTCTCTCTCTCTCTCTCTCTCTCTCTCTCTCTGTCTGTCTCTGTGTGTGTGTGTGTGTGTGTGTGTGTGTGGTGCAGTTGTTAAAATCAGCCAGACCTGAGTGCCAAGTGAAATTAGACTGTGACAAAAAATAGTCTAGTTGCTAATTATCATGCTGTGTTCAACTACAGCTGACCTTTTGCAAGGCTGGACCAGAGTCCTTCCTGTAAGTGTTTATAAATAAGACTGATTTCTCTAAATTTACCACCGGCAGCAGGCTATTATGGTGCCTGAAATTACATCATCAGAATCTCACAAAAAAAAAGTTACATTTTGTAAATGACCCTTGAGAATGAAAGTATATGCCTAGGTGTGGAAGAACCAGATGATTAGAATATGGTTTCTTAGAAAATTTTTGGAAAAAAAATTTGTTTCTGCTACTCTCCTCATTTTGCTGATATGCTTAAGGGATATTTCCTCTAAAGGACCATTTACATTTCCTTAGGATTGTAAAAACCCAAATTATATCTGCAGATATCCCCTAAAGCAAAATTAAGTCCTCAGATGGATAGAAATACAGGTAGTTGGAGGTGAGTAATAGAAGAATGGAAATTGCTAGCAGCAAATGGAAGTTACAATCCTAACTCAACAAGAAATTTATTCTGTAAATCCAGAGATGTCATTTTATCCAACAACACCTAAAAACTTGAAAAACAAGGAAAAGAAGAATTGTACATGGTAAGGGTTGTCTTCATTAAGCTCTGTAGAGTTATAAGTTTCTATTCATACTGTGAGGAAGTCAGGTATTCCAGAATCCATCCAACCTCCTGTTCCAAGGTTGCTTTGCTTCTTCCATTCTGTCTCTTTCTGTGTCTGTCTCCTCTTTTTCTGTCTCTTTCTCTGTTTCTCTCTGTGTGTCTGTCTCTGTTTCTGTCACTCTCTCTCATCTGTTCTTGTTCTGATAAGCTAAGGTGGAACTACATATTTACTGAGATCCTATCCTTTTCCCATCCTTGACATGTTTAGCCCCTTTATCACAGATAAGGTGGCTGAATGTGTTTGGGTTTGTTTCTGCATCTTGTAGTCTTTTCCATTGAGCATTTGTACTAGTACATGACACATCTGGATTCTCATTTTTTTCCCATTCCCCTGCCCTCCCTACCACCCCCTACCCCCTATCGACATAAGCTTTGTTTCTTTACCATTAAATTTTTTCATTCCCTTCTTTATCTACCTCTACCCTCTTTTTTCCTTATCCTTTTGAACATGTTCATATTTCACAATACCTACCATACATTTCAGAACTCATTTATATCTTCAGTTTCCCATACCAGATAAATTAGATGGAATTTACATATATGTCTCCTGTTTATTTCACTTATGACTATTTCCTCAAGGTACATCCATTTGAATATAAATGACTGAAATTTGTCATTCTTTATGGCAGAGTAATACTCCGTTTTATTTTGGAAAAAACACATCTTCTTTATCCAGTCTCCTGTTGATGGGCATTTGGCCTGTTTCCAAGATTCAGCTATCACAAACTGAGTTGCTGTAAACATGGGTACACATATGTTGCTGTAGCATGATTCTCTTAATTCTTTTGTGTACATACTTAGCAGGAAAATAGCAGAGTCAGATGGAATATTTAATCCTACTGTTTTGTTTTCTGTTGTTTGTTTGTTTGGGATGTTTTTGGTGGTACTGGGGATCGAACTCAGGCCCTTGTGCTTTCAAGGTAGGTGCAATACCACTTGAGCTAAATCCCCTGCCCTTAATCCTAGTTTTTTGAGGAATCTCCACCCTGATCTCCACAGAGGTTGCACCAATCTACATTCCCACCAACAGGGGAGAAGGGTTCATTTCTCCCCACAGACCTGCCAGTGTCTCCAGGAGAACTGTTTTGCAATAGATGTAGTGTTTTTATTTTAATATTCAGGCCTCTAATCTACTTTGACTCTAGTACCTGGTGAAAGAGGCAGATCTAGTTTTAGTATTTGGCAGATTGAAACCCACTTTTTCCAGCGTCACTTATTAAAGAGACTATCTTTCCTCCATTGAGGGTGTTTAGATCATTTGTCAAAGATGGGGTGGCTTGGTATACCTGGAGTTTTTTCTGAAACTTCTAGTCTATTCCACTGATCCTCAGGTCTGTTTTATTGTGAGTACCATGCTGTTTTTCTCGTGGTAGTTTTGTACTATAATTTCAGGTTGGGAATTGTGATACCCCCGACCATGTTCTTGTTGCCTAGAATTGCTTTTGCTATTCTAGGTCTCTTGTGGTTAAAGATGAAATTATGGATTGTTTTCTCTAGCTCTGTGAAATATGCTGTTGGGATTTCAATCGAGATTGTATTGAATCTATATAGTAGTTATGGAAGTATAGTCATTTTGATTATATTGGTTCTCCCTACCCAGGAACAAGGGATGTGTTTCTGTTTTGTGATATCCTCTTCAGTCTACCTTTTCAAAGTGCTATGATCTTCAGAGTAGAGATCTGCATGGAACAATTTTAATTCTCTTGCATTTATCCAGGTGTATTCTATGGGCTAGCATGTGATTTGTCTTGGAGAATGTCCCATGTGCCATTGAGAATAATGTATTTTTTTATGTTTAGAGGTAGAATACTCTATAGACATCTATCAACTCTATTTGCTGACAGTTTTGTTTTCCTCTCTAGTTAGTAGAGTGATTTCTGTTTGCACACAGCAGCAAAGGTAATTCAACTCAGCCAAATCACAAATGACATACCAAATGGGTCTGATGGATTGCTGTTATCTGTTGTCTTGCAAATTTCTACCTTCATCTGCATCTGGTGATATCCTCCCTATCTACATTTCTTTCTCCACACACACCTTTTGCATTGGCCAACTTTCCTGTCACAGGGACAAACAGCCTAAGACTCACTCTGGTTATAGTACAGCAGCACCATGTTTGAAGGACATGGTAGAGAAAAGTTGTTCAAGAAGAGAACAGAGGAAAGATCCTAGTGAGAGGTATACCTTGTGATGCCAATCCCCTAATGACCAACCTTCAACTGTGCCCCACTTCCTAATAGCACATTCAAGTGCGAACAACAGTGGATTAATCCGCTGATGAATGTAATGCTCCTTGTTATCCAATCACCTCTCTGTAAATATCTTAATCGACTTAAAATTATAGTTAAGGTCAACTCTCACATCCTTTTTTATAAAGACACTAATTATTTTGGAATGGGAAATCCACTTTACTCTAAAATGTCTTCATCTTGCTATATCCCCAACAACATTTTTTCCAAGTAAATCCACATTGTCACATTATAAGGATATTATAACATTACGAATTTGGAACACAGTTCAAACCATAACAAGACTACAAAAACAAGGGGTAAAGGTAGTAATTCCTACAACAGATAGTATTTTGATAACAAGAATAGGTGCTACCATTTATGAGTTTTTGCTAGGAACTTTTCTGTGTTATTTATATATGCTACTTAATTAACTCCCACCTAAGCTTATAAAGTAGTTATTTCACTATTTTTACAACACTGTTAGTCATTTCACACTGTTAAAATAAGTACCATAGAATAAATGACTTACAGGCAATCAGATACTTTTCTCATAGTTCTGGATTCTAGAAGGCTGAGATAAAGGAGGTAATGTGTTTGAGGGCTGTAGATAACCCATGTCTTATGATTTTCTCACATGGTAATTCTCTAGGATTTCATTTATATGGGCATTAATCCCTTTCCTGAGGCTACACTCTTATGACTTAAATTACCTATCAAAGCCTTCACCACCAAATATAATATAAGGGCAGGATTTCTTTCTCTAAAATTGATTTTATTGGTACATTTTATATATACATTATGACCATAATCAACATTGAGTATTTGTATCAGTACATGACATATCTTAATTCTCAATGTTTTTCCTTCCCCTGAAGGGAAGAATTTCAACAGATGAATCTGAGGAAAACACAGTTAGCTCAAAAGAGTCTCCATTTTGCTGTTGACAAAAATGAGGCTATAGAAGAGGGAGTGAATTTTCCCCAGAAAGGAGAAATTATTTGTGCATGATTATAAGTTTGGAAATTAACAGAGTGAAATTTGAACTGAGGACTATATAATAGCAAAGAATTTTCAAATTGACTTTCCCACCACACACCCCTACTAATTGTGAGGGCCTCACTTTCCTCATTTTTGGATATCAAATACCAGAATCTACAAAGATGTTCTTATGATTTGGGGACTGGTGAGGCTGGTTTAGTATTCTCAAGACACAGAATATTTTTGTATGTTGTCAGTTTTCCCATTGTCAGGGCAAAATACCTAACATCACAGTTTAAAGGAGGAACAGTTAAATTTGGCTCATGGTTTCAGACCATAATTGGTCAACTTCAAGGTTGGAACATCTAGGTGGGAGGATATAATAGACCAAAGCTGCACATGTCATGGTGGCCAGGAAGCAGAGCACTGAAGAAGACTGTGAGCAACAAATATATCCCTGAATGTATGTTTCAGGCAACCCACTCCTGCTGACTGAACTTCACCTTCTAAAAACACATTCAGGGGCTGGAGATTTAGCTCAGTGGTTCTGATGCCTGCCTCGCAAGCTCAAGGCCCTGAGTTCGATCCCTGGTAACCACATACAATGCTGGCCATGGTGACTCATACCCACCAGCAATCAGTACCACATACCACAGTGCTGGGTGTGGTGGCTCATGCCTGTCATCCCAGCACTCGGGAGGCAGAGGCAGGAGGATGGCTGAGTTCAAGGCTTGCCTGGGCTACACAGTGAGCTCAGGGCCAGCCTGAATTACAAAGCAAGACCCTGTTTCAAAAAAAATCAGTTAGGAACAATAATGGACTAATCTACCCATGAATATAGGATCTTCCATGAGCCACTCATCTTTCTAGGATTCTCTTAATCCAGTCAAGTTAACAATTAATACTAACTGGAATGTCTAAGAGAAAGATAGTATTCTGCTAGAGCTCTATAAAATAGGGGGCTGTCCAAAGGTAAGAGTTGTACAAGATGATCTAAAGGATCTCTATTCAGGAGTCGTAAGAGGTCAGCTGAGAAAGAGTAGAAGTTAGGAAGACAGGAAGTAGAGAAGAGAGCATTCTAGGAACCTGGTGGATACATGGTAGCTCATGCTGATACAGCACCACATGCCAAACACTGTCCTTACCACTTTATATTTACTCATTTTATCAACAAAACAAATCTTTTCCATTTTCATTCTTGGGTTCTTATAAGAAAACTCATCCTTAGGAAGTTTAAATAACTTCTATAATGTTTCACAATTAATAGTTATTAAGTTAGGCATTTTGGTCCAGTCAACTCAGAACAGTTTGTTTTGCTCTGAACAACCCAATCACAATACCTCCTCATGACTTATGTGTTACCTAGTACAGCTCATGCTAAAATGCACTGTCTCTTTTACACTTGATCTTAGCCAAAAGGCCGAGAAGCGATTGCACTGTCTCTTTTAATCTGCACAACACCCACATGAAGTAGCCATTTGAACAGTACCATATGACTGCAAAGAAAATGAATCAGAGGTCCGATGAATTGTGTAAAGTTACACATTCACAAGAGATCAGAGTCAAGACTCCATCATAGGTCTAGTTTACACCAATGCTCAGAAGCTCTGCCTCAATGTCTCAAGGTTTCTGGCTCTCGATTAATCAGTTCCTGACAAGTTGCAAAGGCAGATAATAGCTGTGATTATATCCATGATATATTTGTAGTTTGACAAGCATTTATGAAAATACAAATACCTCCCATAGTGTATAGATTTGTCTTAGAAATTTCAGCTCTTTCAATATGTTAGACTGCATAATGGCATACATATTTTTTATACACAGACACTATGAAACCTCTCGATTCAGTGTATACCAGTTTGTGAGCTGGAAGGAATTCATATATACATTCATACTAGTTCAATGATATAAAAAGCTGAATGAAGTTGAAAATTATATACAAATGGAATACCTAACTGCTTTCACCCAGGAGAAGGATGCCAGAAAGTCAATGAAGTAAATGCTTATAGCATGTCAAGGCAGTATTTTCTGCTACTTCAGTGATTGTTGGGAGACTGTGAGGGTCAGAGCTGGCCAGAAACTTAGTATGGAAAAATAAAGACTAATTTTCCATCTTGGTACCTAGAAGTCTTTATAATAACCCAAGAAAAGTAAGACACAATATTTTATCTCTATGGTCACCTGTCCCATTCTTTGTTGATTCTTCCTCACACTAAAAGAGGTCATGAACTAGTGAAAAGAATATTCTAAATGAGCCAGAAGACATCATCTCTAGTTGGGTTACTCACATAGATTTGTATATTTGTGTACTTGGGCAAGTTAATTGACTTCTCTGAGTATCACTCACATCTGCTGAAGATTAGAAGATCTTGAAGTTCCCTTCCATTTATTGTACCTCAGTGATCAAATCACTTCCAAAACCTTAGTCATTATGGAATCACTTAGAATGAGTTGAGTCAAAGAGGCAAAATATCCTCGATATCCTTTAAATGCACTTGTAGCAAACCACTGGAGAACAACTAAAATAGGGTACTTTAGTGTATAAGAAATAGCAATTCATGCTTTGCAGAAACATTTTTAACTTTATCTTATCTAGGTCCCTGTCTCCCATGAAGACATCTCTTAACACCTGGTGAGTCCAATGTGTATTTTTTTTTAATTTCCTAGAGCTTCTGTAGTTTTCTTTTTAAATATTTATTGGTAGATTATATCTAAACATTGTGATCACACATATTATTGAGAATTTGTACCAGCATCTGACACAATTTAATTCCAATTTTTTGCCATTCCCCCACCCACTCTACAACCCCCATCCCTATATACATAAGCTTTGTTTCCCTTTGTTATTACCATCATATTTTTCTTCCCCTTATTACTTACCCCTACACTCCATTCCTCTTTAAATATTCTCTATTTCACAATATCTACCATATATTATAGAGCGCATTTACATCTTCAATTTCTCATACCTGAGAAAAGATACAATATTTAAACATCTGTGACCTATTTATTTCACTTATGAGTATCCCCTGAAGGTACATCCATTTGAATATAAATGACTCAAACATTATTCTTTATGGTAGAGTAATACTCCATTTTCTACACATTCTCCATGTGTAGAAAAAGCACATCCTCTTTATCCAGTCTCCAGTTGATGGCCATTTGGGTTGTTTCCAAGATTTAGCTATCACAAACTGAGCTGCTATGAACATGTGTGTACATATGTCATCGTGATATGAATCTTTTAATTCTTTTGTGTACATACCTAGCCTAGCAGAGGAATAGCAGGGTCAAATGGGATGTCTAATCCAAATTTTTTGAGGAATCTCCACAATGATATTCATAGTGGCTGTACCAGTGTGCATTCCCACCAACAGTGGAGAAGGGTTCCTTTCTCCCTGCAGCCTCACCAGCATTTGTTGCTGGTTAATTTCAAGATAGCAGCCATTCTTTGTGGAGTGACATGGAATCTAAGTATTGTTTTCATCTGCATCTCTCAAATGACAAGTGATGTTGAACATTTCTTCATATGTTTCTTAGCTGCTTTTACTTCTTCCTCTGAAAAGTGTCTGTTCATTTCAGATGCCCATTTTTAAATTGGGTCTTTAAATTGGGGGGGCTGATTTTTTTAATGCTCTTTATATATTCTAGATAGTAGCCCTTTATCTGAGAACTGGCTGGTAAAATTTTTTCCCAATTTGTTGGTTGTCTTTTTTCTCTGCCAGATGTTTGTAGGAACTGGAGGGGCATGCAACTGTAGTTGGTGGGATGGTATACCCACACCATTGTTGCTTCTGCTCAGCCTAGCATGCCTCTGAACTATGAATTCCAATGTCTATTTTTCAACCTAAATTCACTAGATCTTTCATTGCCTTTCTAACTTAGATCCACAGTATAAGAACCTCCTTTAATAATTTCTGTGAGGAAGGCTTTCAATACTAGAATTGGAACAGATATTTGACGGAAGAAATTTGTCAAGTCTCTAGACTTAGTCTTCTTTTGGATATTTGGCAATCCACCCATCATCTACCCATCAGCCATATAAACTATTTTCTAAGCAGCTACTATGAGTCAGACTCTCTTCTGGGGGTTAAGAAATTCAGAAAGACTAATGGAACAAGGAAATTTGGTGTGACAAAAGACCACTGAACTGTAAGATAGAGTGGCTGACCTCAAAATTGCACACTACAATTCATTATTTTTTGCAACCTTGCACAATTTACTAAACTGAGCCTCAGCTTTATCAACTACAAAATGAGGTAAGGTGAATTAATAGAGATAATCAATAAGTAAGATCCCTTACAGCTTTGTTTATTAACAGTACAAGTAGATAGAGACACTAGGGTGAAATGCTTAAAGGTGTTCACCCTGAAGTCAAGCTGTTTGGGCCAAATTTTCACTTTAGTAGCTACATGACCTAAACCAAATTGCCTGATTTCTGTATGTATGTTTCTTTATGTATAGAAAATAATGATAGTACCTTGATGGAAGTGTTCTCATTCTCAGATTAATAAATACACATAAATAAAGGGCTTCTAATAGTAACACATGCTTAGGAAGTGTTCTGTTAGCTGATTATTTTTTATTACTATATTTGTAGTAGATAATGATCACATTCAATATGGGAAATTGGTGCATGTACATAACACATTTTAATTTTTTTATTCTCCTTAAGCTATACTCCCTCCATCCTCCTTCCATCTCTGAAACATTTCTCTTTTGTCAAAGGCTTTTCTCCACCTATCATTTTGCCTATCTTTTATTCTGTGCTTTAGATTATTTAGACTTTAGGTTGAATGAAGACATATGACATTGAAGTTTGATTTGTTTCATTAAATATTGTGGTCTAATGTTGCATCTATTCTACAAAGGACTCAAATTAATCTTTCTTTATAGAAGAATAGAGTGCTATTGTATACAAATATGTATTTTATGTGTTCACAACTTGATGGACATATAAGGCACTTCCAAGATTTAGCCATTATAAATTCTATAAACTTGTATATGCATGTATCATTGTAATATGATGTCTTCCAGGAAGACAACAAAAATGTAGATAATGGGTGCAACTTCATTTCTATTTTTAGTTTTTTGAGGAATCTCTATACTAATTTCCACAATAGTTTCACTAGCTTGTGTTTCCATTAATAGTGTTTCTTAAAGATAGCCACTCCTTCTAGGATAGGATGGAATTTCAATTTTGTTTTCATTTGTATTACTATAATAGCCAGATGTTTTGAACACTTAAGCATATTTATTGGGCATTTATACTTGCTCTTCTGAGAGGTGTCTAATATTTTTGGTTTCCCAATTACTGTTGGGTTTTCTAATCTGGGAAATTCTTAATATTTGAGCTTTTTCTTAAATGTGCTAGATACCAGCTCTCTGGCAGAGGAGTGGCCTGCAAAATATTTTTTCCATTCTGTATGTTGTCTATTCACTCAATTGTTGTTTACATTGCTGTAAAATATTTATAATTAATATAATCCCATTGATTAATTCCTGATGTTTCTTGGATAATTGGTGGGTTGTTTTAAGAAATTCTTTACCTGTGCATATGTCTTCTAAAGTTTTATTTACTTTTCTTCTAGCAGGTTAAATGCTGCTATGTTAATATTTAGGTCATTCATCCATTTTGATATTATTTTGTTAATAGTGTAGATAAAAGTCCAAATGAAGTTTTCCAGATGTGAGTAACCAAATTTTCCCAGCATCATTTGTTTAAAAAGCTGTCTTTCCTCTGGCATATGTGTTCAGCACCTTGGTCAAAGATCAGATGGCTGGATGTGCCTGAGGCTGCTTCTCCAACCTTTATTCCATTGACCTACATGTCTGTCTTTGTGCCAGTACCATCCTATATTTATTATTCTAGCTTTATAACATAAATTGAAATCTTGGATTTCCATGCTTCCTGCTTTACTCTTGTTGCCCACAATTATTATTTTTGTTTGTTATTATTATTGTGGGTCACTTTTGGTTCCATAAGGAGGAGAGGGAAGTTAGTGGATAAGAAAGGGAGAACACATTAGTGAGGCTGGATGAAGGGAAAAATGGAGAAAGATAAAAAGGACTAGAAAAAAGAGGATACGAAAAAAATAAAAGCTATATACTAAAAGAATAAGAAGAAAGAAGCATCAAGGGACCAGGATTTAGCTCAGTGGTTCTGACATCTGCCTCCTAAAGGTCCTGAGTTTGATCCTTGTTAACACACACCACAATACTGGGCATGGTGACTCATGACCATAATCCCAGCACTCAGGAAGCAGAGGCTGGAGGATTGCTGTGAGTTCTAGGTTAGCCTGGGCTACCTAGTGAGCTCCAGGCCAGCCTGAACTATAAAGCGAGATCCTGTCTCAAAAGAAAAGAAAAGAAAAGAAAAGAAAAGAAAAGAAAAGAAAAGAAAAGAAAAGAAAAGAAAAGAAAAGAAAAGAAAAAAGAAAAGAAAAGAAAAGAAAAGTATCATCAATAAAATAAGAGAAAAACTTCCCTTTTGCAAAAGCTCAAAACCAAAGTTTCCTCAAATTGCTTTTACACAACAGTCTGGATTCAATTACAGGTCTAAACTGGTCTCCTGTCCTATTGTTAATTTAATTGTCACCCTGTAAATATGGAGGCCTACCAATCCAGCTGTTTCTTTGGGCCAGCAGCCAGGTTATAAAGCAGTGTGCTGGGTGTGGCTAACTTCAGGCCTTTGTCTCTGTTCCGAGATCACACCACCTCTGTTGATTTGAGGAGCAGAGAATGCAGTGTGATATGCACAGCCTTAGCTCCTCCAAGTTGACAAAGACCTCTCACTGTCACCTCCTTGACAGCAGGACAAATCTCACAGTTGCCTCTGTTTTCACTCCACCAGCCTTTTGCTTATTGTAATGTCAGAAATCTCTGATTTGGGCTCCATTCACTGTCCACTTTTATCACTGTCTCAAGAGCTTCACTTTCTAATCTGACCTTATCACAGTCCCAGGACTCCCTGTTCTCTGCAATCTCCACACTGAAGGTACTGTTAGTTCATTTGTGAAAACCTACTGACAAGCATGGGCAGTAGACCAAATGTCCTACTAACACAGCATGTGCATTGTGTGAGGATTGAGTGACTATTTCTGGATCTGTGACACCTTCTCCTCACCCAAAGTCCCTCCTGTTCCCAGGAACTGCTTGGTCATGAAGGGCTATTGTTTCTAAGTTCCCCAGTGCATCTCAATGTTGTCTCGTACACTGTTCTTTGACTTTCACTTTCTCCAAAACATTGGCTTGTTTATAGTAATAATTTTTTTCCCAGTGGAAAGGAAGTTCAAGTGAGTCTGAGCCAATTCCACACAGTGGAGGTGCTGTCTCCCATTCTCAGCCCAATTCTCTCCCAAGATGGTGAGTACACTGGATCTGGAGGGTGTGGGCGCCCCTATTCAGGAGTAATTTGGCTTCCCCTTAAAACCCCCACTAAGACTGGATTTCGGTCCAGTGAGTTTCTGTTTTCACTTACCTTCTGGTATTTTCTTTTTAATTGAGACAGGGTCTCGCTTTGTAGTCCAGGCTGTCCCTGAGCTCACTATGGTGCCCAGGCAAGCCTTGAACTCAGCAGTCCTCCTGTCTCTGCCTCCCAAGTGCTGGGATGACAGACATGAACCAAGGTGCCTGGAATCAACTGTCTCTTTGTTATATCCAAGCCTGTTTTTATTTATTTATTTTTAATCTTTATTCTTCTTTTTTTGAGACAGGGTCTCACTTTGTAGTTCAGGCTGGCCCTGAGTTCACTGTGTAACCCAGGCAAGCCTCAAACTCAGCAATATTCCTGCCTCTGCCTCCCGAGTGATGGGATTATAGGCTTGAGCCACCAAGCCCAGCATTTGGGGTATGTGGTACTGATTGTTGGTGGGCGTGAGTCACCACGCCCGGTATTGTTTTATGTGGTTACAGGGGATAGAACCAGGGACCTTGCACCTGCTAGGCAGGAGCTGGAACCACTGAGCTAAATCTCTGGCCCTAGTATTTTTCACTTAATCCTCTGGCTGAGAATATGTGCCTTTCTTTGGTACATAGTTGGGAGTATTTTATCTTGTCACCCATAGTTTGCCATGATGATCTATCTTTGTTATCTGTTACACAGATCCCAACAATGCCTTTGGCTACCTGAGCCTGCACCAATACCCTTTAATGCCCTTCAACTGGGAATTAATCTGTGGAAAGAGGAGCCTAATGTAATTTAAATTTCCAACTTACTATTACCTCTTGCTTATGAAGATGTGTGAGGCTTCCATCTCAAGGATCCCTTACTCCTTCCTAAAGGACATCGACAATATGCCAATTGCTTTTGGATAATTGCCACATGGCTTTTCAGGCTAAAAGTCATCCTTGGAGCACTTGAGCATCCAACTTCTCTAAGGTAGCTCCTCAAAACCCAGATCTAAACTTTGGTACCCAGCAGCTGGAAGCAGTGCTTAAAAATTCCCACCTTAGCTGATATGATCTACCTTGGCCCCTTCCTCGCCCCCACAAACACATGCCTTAGAATGAGTACAAAGAAGGAAACTGCACTTCTCGAGGGTGTGCTATGGCACTCATTAACTCAATCTTCACAGTTCAAAGAGGCTTTACTTTCACTTTTTACAGCTGAGGGAACTGAGGCTCCAGGTGGTTAAATAACTTGCTCAAGTGACATAGCTCATAAGTGATAGAGCTACAGCTTCAACAAAGATCTGACCACCATGTCTGATTTTATTTTGTTTTGTTTTGTGGTACTGGGGATTGAACTCAGGCCCTTGAGTGTCCAAGGTTGGCATGGTGCCACTTAAGCTAAATCCTCAGCCCCAACACCACGTCTGGTTTTGTTGTTGTTGTTGTTCTTCTTGTTGTTTTGAGACAGGGTCTCGCTTTGTAGTTCAGGCTGGCCCTGAGCTCACTATGTAGCCCAGACAAACCTCGAACTCAGCAATCCTCCTGCCTCTGCCTCCTGAGTGCTGGGATTACAGGCATGAGCCACCACGCCCCGCACTGTGGTATGTGGTATTGATGGCTGGTGGGTGTGAGTCACCACACCCAGCATTTTATGTGGTTACTGGGATTGAACTCAGGGCCTTGTGCTTATGAGGCAGGTGCTGGAACCACTGAGCTAAATCTCCGGTCCCACCACATCTGTTTTTAAAGCCACACCGCACTGCTTTCTAGGAACTACTTTCCATGATAAGCCTCCAAGGGAGATAACTCCAGTTTTCCTTATGTATCAGAGCAAATTAAGAACTACTATTCAAGAAGAGAAGGTAGAGTGTTGGATTATCATGATTATTAGCCTCAACAGAGAAAAATTCTCAGACTCTGGGTTTTTTTTTTTTTTGGGGGGGGGGTCAGGTACCAATAAAACACAATAGAATCCAATACCTGAGAGAGGTCTTGCCTACCTCTAAACTAAGAAAGCCACTGTTTCAGGGTCAACTGATGTTTCTCAGTAGGCCATAGGAGGAGTGTTTGGAAATATGGGAGTACTTTTGATTGTTGCAATAACAGCTGGATACTACCAGTATACATTTGAAAGACAATGGGAATATAAAATGTCCTGCACATACCAGAACACCCCACTTAATACATAACTATCCCAGTCAGTAGTCTAATGTTGCCCCTGTTTAGAAATTATTAATAACAGGACAATCTTAAAAATCAAGAAGAGATTTTTGAAGACTAAAATCCTCTAAATTACCAATACCACACCAGCTATAAGAGTGTTGCAAATGATCTGAGATGATCCTGGCTGTTAATGAATTAATGCTAAACTTTTCAATAGCTGGAGAGACCATTTGGGATCTCCGTAAATGTTACTGTATGAGCAAACCTAAAACTGAGTGGACAACAGATTATGGAGGAATTTTCAATCCACTTGAATGCTAGGATTACCAGTAGTAATAAACACATGATCAGAAAACACTCACTCCACTTATGGTGGTCACCTGAGGCTCCTGTATAAAACAAAATTACTTCTCTTTAATAAATTTTATTCCTTAACAACACAGCATATAGTGAAGAGATTTATCAACTAGGAATGCATACATGTAAACTGAAGTGTTGTGCATGTACCAGTAGAACAAAATAGACAATGCAGAAATAGGTCCATGCAAAATAAAATTCTCTTGTGCAAAGTTTCCAACAGCACACAATGGAGAAAGGAACGCCTTTTCCATAAACAGTATTAATAAACTGAATTTAGCAATCCGGGTACCTGTCCAAAGGAACTGAAATCAGTATGTGGAATCAGCATGCTCATCACAGCATGATCATAATAACCATGATATAGAAGCAAATTAAGTGTCCCTCAAGAGTAAAGAAAATGGGCTACATATACACGGTGGAATGCTGCTCAGCTTTTAAAAGAATAAAATACTGTCATCGGTGACAACATGAGGGAACCTGGAAGATGTTATGTCAAGAGAAATAAATCTGATGTAGAAAGATAAACACCACATGTTTCTTGCATGTGGAGTCTAAAAAGCCAAACACATTAAGTAAGGAACAGAGCAGCAGTTATAAAGGGTTTGCAGTTGGATGAGGTGCTCAAAAGACAAAAATTTCAGTTATATGAATGGAGTAAGTTCCAAAACTCTATGAAATAGCACAGGGACTGTAGTCGGCAATGTCCTATAGTCTTGAAAATTACCGACAGTAGATGTTTGTGTTCTACTTATAAATAATAATGATGTGTGTTGGATATATATGTGTGTGTATAAAGTAAATAAATTTAGTTACTTCACAATGTATGTGTGTTCAAAAACTTCATTATATATATATATACAGTTATTATTTAACAATTTGAAAAATGAATAAGTTAGAAGAAAAAATTTGAGATAAAGAAATGAGAGCTTATTGATGTTCTGGGGAAAGAAAGAGAAAGTTGCTTTTGGTACCCAAAGCTTGTGGCAATGTTCTAAAACCTAATAACACCCCCTCTCAAGCTAGCTGATTTTGAGGTTAATATCTTACACAATACCTCAACAAAACACTCCACTTTGCAAATTCCAACTGAAACTACCAGAGTGGCATCTTCAGTACTTTCAAATCAGATGAGAGAGCTTCAACTTTCCCCAGTGGATATTCTGTCCTTTGTGCTACAGATAATTAGCTGATATCAGGAAAAAAGAGAATAAAGAACGATGTTTTTTCATTTACCAGAAAGCTATTTTGTGAAAGTTGAAGTTGAAAAAAAATGATTTTTCTCTGAACAGTACTCCAAAATAATGTTCTCTGGCTATGCCCACTTCCATTCCTCCCTTCTGTGCAATATGAAATTGCACCATTTCTATTATTTCTTGAAGTTAAACTTTCAACTCAATATTTTGCACATACAAGGCTCTTGGCAAATATTTGCTAATGGATTGCATCATGCTATGATGTGGCCCTGTAACAAAATGAGAATGGTGAGCAAGACGTTGGTTTCAAATAAAAGTAACCAATACTATGGGAAAAATAATTCCACCAGCTGTTTCTCAAAAGAGCTACTATCTAGAGTATGTAAATATCTTTTTTTTAAATAGCCCCCAAATTTAAAGACCCAATTCAAAAATGGCCATCTGAAATGAACAGACACTTTTCAGATGAAGAAGTAAAAGCAGCTAAAAAAAAACATATGAAGAAATGTTCAACAGTACTGGTCATTCAAGAGAGGAGATGAAAATAAAACTAAGGTTGTATCTCACTCCAGAAAGAATAGCTGCTACGAAGAAATCAACCAACAACAAATGCTGGCAGGTCTGTGGGGAGAAAGGAACCCTTCTCCCCTGTTGGTGGGAATGTAGATTGGTGTGACTGCTGTGAAGACCAGTGTGGTGATTCCTCAAAAAAGTAGGATTAAAAATTCCATCTGACTCTGCTATTTTCCTGCTAAGTATGTACACAAAAGAATGAAGAGAATCGTACCACAGCAACATATGTGTACCCATGTTCACAGCAACTCTGTGATAGCTGAATCTTGGAAACAGGCCAAATACCCACCAACAGGAGACTGGATAAAGAAGATGTGGTTTTTTTCAAAATAAAATGGAGTATTACTCTGCCATAAAGAGTGATAAATTTCAGTCATTTATATTCATATTCAAATGGATGTACCTTGAGGAAATAGTCATAAGTGAAATAGACAGGAGACACATATGTAAGTTCCATCTAATTTCTCTGGCATGAGAAACTGAAGATATAAATGAGTTCTGAAATGTATGGTAGGTATTGTGAAATAGGAAGAAAATGTTCAAAAGGAAAAGGAAAAAGGAGGGTAGAGGTAAATAAAGAAGGGAATGAAAAAATTTAATGGTAAGAAACAAAGCTTATGTCAATAGGGGATAGGGGGCGGTAGGGAGGGCAGGGGAATGAGAAAAAAAATGAGAATCCAGATGTGTCACGTACTGGTACAAATTCTCAATGTTGGCTAATTTGGAAGACAGTCAAGGAGCCAACCGGGAAGACAATGTTCACGTTCACTGAAGGTTACCATTGTAAAAGGAGAGAGGCTACCACATCTCTGTGTAGGATAAACAGCACTGATTGATATTCTAAATAGGTATCAGTCACGTGGGCCTAGGGGGAGCAGGATCTTAGTCCATCCTTCCCAGGAATGATCTCCTACTGGAAATCCTTATACACTTGTTATGTGATGTGCTTTCCCACTGGATTCACCTTTAATCAATATTCATCTTATTGGTTGATCATAGCTTTGACCACCTTTTGAATCTTATTGGTTGGTCCCATCTTGAATCCTCTTTACCTTATGGCTTTGGGCCATAAATATCCCCTGGGAAATAGGGTTCCCAGGTCACCCATTTCTGGGTTCCCCCTTCTGTACCTCTTAAGTAGAAGCTTTCTTTCTCAATAAACTTTTCCTACTCTTAACCTCCGTTCTTCCTAGAACTCATTCTTCAATTTTAGAGAACATGAACTCACATTTCAGATATCTAGCAGGTTGGCAATTATAACATTTCCCTTGTTTGGATTATTGTAGCTTATTTAGACACCATTTTTGCATTACTTGCTGCCTTGAATCATAGCTACCTACAAAAAGTCCTACCTATAAGCAAATAGGGCTTTGGAAGGACATCTAGATATAAGCCATAGTATATGGAGAAATTATAGGAATTGTATTAACAAATTTCTTTCACGTTTAGTTTGGTGGATTAATCAATCCATTGATAAATTCAACTGGTATATGGTGCCACCATTTTGTGCAGAGAGGTGTGCTCTTAAACTCCAACAGCAGAACAGCATCTCTTTCTTCCAAGGTGGCTTGGCTTCCCCAATGCAAAGAAGGTAAAGCTGTTCAGTCATAATAGAGTTTTCACAGTTGGTCAGCAGACTGAAGGGATTTATGTTGAGAAGTACAAAGCAGGTCCAGCCAAACTGATTACCAGCTGATGTGTGGGACTGCCATTTTGGGCAGAGAGGCACACACTTGAACCCTGACAGCAGAACAGTATTATTTTCTTCCAGGGTGGCTTTGTTGCCTTGAGAGAAAGAAAAGAAGAAAGAATGGCTATCATCAAGAAATGAACAAATGGGGCTGGAGATTTAGCTCAGTGGTTCTGGGGCCTGCCTAGCAAATGCAAGGTCCCTGGTTCAATACCTGGTAACTACATACAACAATACCAGGTGTGGTAACTCATGCCCACCAGCAATCAGTAGCACATACCACAATGCCAGGCATGGTGGCTCATGCCTATAATCTCAGCACTCAAGAGGCAGAGGCAGAGGCAGGAGGATTGCTGAGTTGAAGGCTTGCCGGGGCTACATAGTGGGCTCAGGGCCAGCCTGAACTACAAAGTGAGACCCTGTGTCAAAGAAAGAGAGAGAGAGAGGGAGA